>JABRWK010000256.1:86281-99495 GCA_013372445.1 Hypothenemus hampei | reverse complement strand
TAAAGGACCTCGCACATTTCTTATGGAAACTGGCTTTCGGTCAAATTTCTTGAAATTTTCAGAAATTATTCTTCGCTTTGAGCTGAACAAAAGTGTTCATGGGCACAACTTCGGAAAATGGACAGTTTTTGAGTTTTTCGCATTTTTATGATCGAATTTTTTACACCTGAAATGTGACGTTTTACGTCAAGTGTCTGTCAAAATATTTTCTATTTTTGTATTAAGATCTGCAATTTTGATTAATTTTATTGAAATAATTTCAAATGTAATTGAGAATATCTAAAATTACTCAATTGCATTGACCGGCGTCATTAGCGTTACCCGACATGCACCACGAGGAGGTTGCGCGCTCGGATTTAGCATGTCGTGTGTGTGTGTGTGACACACACACACTTATTATACTTATTATTATAAATTAATCAAAATTGCAGATCTTAATACAAAAATAGAAAATATTTTGACAGACACTTGACGTAAAACGTCACATTTCAGGTGTAAAAAATTCGATCATAAAAATGCGAAAAACTCAAAAACTGTCCATTTTCCGAAGTTGTGCCCATGAACACTTTTGTTCAGCTCAAAGCGAAGAATAATTTCTGAAAATTTCAAGAAATTTGACCGAAAGCCAGTTTCCATAAGAAATGTGCGAGGTCCTTTTTTCGATGAGATATCAAATACCGTGTAACTGAAGGTGAAGAAATAATGACTTTGAGAAATGATACCAAAATATAGGGAATATATAAGTAGCTCATCCTGCAAAGACGAGGGCCACGATAGGATCGATGACAGGAACGGCAGCTAGATTGGAAGCGGCAGACAATGACTCTTTGAAAACATAAAACAATAGAATTCATTAAAAAATTAAAAGATGTTGAATTGAATACATATTAGAGCTCAATCTGTTAAATAGAATTAGAGAAAATCGATTTCCTAAAAACCGCATGCTGATATTGATATTGGCATAGAGTGAAACGTAAAACAAAACGGTTGCTCTCGGCCTCATAAATGAGACAAACATCTAGCATATACAAATTAAATATAACATTACAAACTTAAGCAGTAGATAGTATTAGTTTAAAGTGTTATCGAAACCGTAGTCCGAAAATGCAATCAAATAAAATTAAGAAGAAAAAACATGATTTGAGTAAAGAATTGTGTGGCAACAAATTACAATCAAATTATTCAAATTTTAATCACTATTGATTGCGATGACTCGAATTAAGACTATGTTTTGTTATGCTCAATTTTCTCAGGATTCTAAGCTTTAGAATCTAATGGCTGTACTTATAGTTCAGTCTTGGCTTCATCTTAACCCTAAACCAGCGCGTTTAAAGGAAAACATGCAAGTTTTACATATTGATAGCGGTCTATGGGATCGACATCGCTGGTTAAGGGTTAAATTCAAGTCCGACTCAAATCAAGGTTTGGCTACTATAGTCGATTTTCGACTATAATAAACATTGCCGCCTCAAATTTTGAAGTCTTCTTAGTTAAGACAACCTTAAGTCTAATTGTAAGATTGAGATCGGACTGTAAGTACGGACATAAGGTATACGCAATGCCTGTAATAAGGTTTGCCAGATCTAGTAAGTAGTTGAAGAAAAGTTAACTTGTTCCTTAAATATTATAGTGTTAGTAAGAATAAAGTGGCAGAGTCACTACCTAAATATTTTTCTATCATGACAAAAACCTTGTTTCTATAATGTTAAAGAAAAAAATCGTTTTAAAAAGTTGCTAAATTTTTGTTAGCAGTACCACAGTTTATATAACAGTTCTATACATACGTGGTAGTAAAAAAAGTAAATAAAAATTATTTCAATTACCATTAGTAATTTGATCGTACCTTTTTTCATTATCAATTATTATCGATAAAACTGATCATCGAAAGTTATCCACCTCTCGTATTAATATTGTGTTCGATTCTGTCACAAATAACATGTGTTAAAAATTGTTAATGATTTGACAACTGTGGTAAATCTTTAAACATTTTTTTAACATGTTACTTGTGACACAATGATGCAAAACATAAACTACAATAAACTATATAAAATATAAAAAAATCAAAATTCTTTTAAGTTGGCTGACTATCGTAAGTTATGTGACCATAGTAAAGTTGGAAGAAGAAGAAAAAGAAGAAGAAGCAAAACCCTGAAAATGTGCCTATGACTATGAAACTCTTCTCTGTTTGTTTATTTACTATTTTCAAAAGGCCGTTGTTAAATTATACAATATTTAGACATAATTCTTATTCAAGTCATAATTTACAAATGGATTCTAAAGGAATAAGTTTACAAGAAGTAGTCGAAAAATTAAAGAAAATAGCTCCTCTAAGTTTAGCAGAATCATGGGATAATGTGGGATTACTGGTGGAACCTGATAGAAATGCAAAAATTAGTTCGGTCTTATTAACCATTGACTTAACAGAAGATGTTGTGGATGAAGCTCTAAAGACTGGAAGTCAATTAATTATTTCGTATCATCCGAATATATTTCGACCTTTAAAAAGTGTAACGAACAGGTATTAATAGAAAATATATATTGCAAACATTACTTATTATCTACTATTTTTTAGTACTTGGAAAGAGAGAATCGTTATTAAATGCATTAAATACGGCATAGCAGTATTTAGTCCACATACTTCTTGGGACGCTATGGAAAACGGTGTAAATGATTGGTTGGGCTCGTTTGTTGAAACTAGCAAGAGTTCCCCAATATTACCGAATGCGGAAAATCCTAAATTAGGTATGGGTAGATGCTTGCATTTAAAAACCCCAATTTCATTACAAGAAGTGATAAATGGTGTTAAAAGCCACATTGGACTGCGTCATTTAAGATTAGGATTAGGAATTGGAAAGGAACTTGGTGAGAAAACTACATTAATAAATTGCTGAAGCAAAATTACAAATATATCTGTTTTTTAGATTCTCCTGTGAATGTAATAGCATTATGTGCTGGAGCAGGAACTTCCGTTTTAGCAAACACTGATGCTGATTTATATTTAACTGGAGAAATGTCTCACCATGAAGTTCTTGAAGCTACTCAGAGAGGGATTAATGTCATTTTATGTAATCACAGTGATTCTGAAAGGGGATATTTGAAAACATTTCAAAAACTATTTGAAAATGAAGAACTGTCTGTTCACGTTTCTTCAAGGGATAAAGATTGTTTAACTACTGTATAATCTATTGAATTCGGTAGAGATAAGCTAAATATAAAATAAAATTCATTATGCTGATTTAAAAAAAAACTATAATTTCAAAATGTTCAAAATCTATGAGGTCTTATTGGATTTTCTGGATCAAAAAGTTTGGGATCTTCCAGATACACTGCCTCTTTGAGATAGGTAGCCATAAGACCTGCATTCTGTGCTTTAACTATTTCTTTTTCCACTAATTCTTGTTGCTGTTTACATAATCTAGTAATATGTCGTCCATATATGCGTCCGGTATATGGTGATTGAAACTGTGATAACAGTTTTACATTTTTATAATCAACTTGAATCTCATGTTTGCACAAAATGCATTTTTCCTCTTCCTTTTCAAATGGATTTTCCATATCAAACACTGGGTTATCCTGAAAACTAGTGCTGAAATAACTGGGTCTACATCTTAATGCAAAAACTGGAAAAGAGTTTTTAAAATACTAATTATAGAAGAGAAAAGGATGCATACATTTATTTAAGAAAGGTGTTATGTTTCTAGCCATTGACTATTCTTCAAAACCACCTGTATTTCTTTAATTTAGGATTAGTTGCACGTAGTTGCTAAATAAAATAAAATAATTTTTTATAAGTATACCTACGAACAAAATATTGAGGTTAAGTATTAGTGCGTCTTCCTATTGAATTGGACGGATACCAATGTTGCCAGACAATATAATGCAAGATAAGTTCTCGTAATGATTAAATCAGGAAACATCCATCTATAAAATCAATCTGTAGACCAAAGTAGGACAATGGCTGATATGTACATGTATAGTATATAAACAAGAAAATAATGCATAAGATACATTTTAAAACTTTACATAGCATATTTTGTTGATATATTTGAGAAACTGATAAATCTGTAAATTACACAAAATGAAAAAAATAAAAAAAAAATCTGTAATTTGTTTAGATGTGGCAACAAGACGTTCCTATCAATTTATATTAGGAATGTCCCATCTAAATCGATTTACTTTATTCAATGAAGAGTGAAGGATGTAAATGCATAAACACAATTCTGTTTTCAATTTCTTTAAAAGCTTAGTATTAATAACATCTAAGATTACACTTGATTAACTTTAAATTTCTTTAAGAAACTGGGGTCATGCCTATGAAAATTGTTAAGTATTTTTTCTTCAATAATATCCAATGCTGCCCTGGTAAGCACTAATGTGTCATGTTTTAGCATTGAATAGACATTCAATCCGTAATATGGCATCAAATTGAAATGTTTGATTGAATCTGTTGCTGCTGTTATATTCCTTGGCATGATATCGCTACTAAAAAATTATTTTTAATTATTTTAAAAGCGAAAAATCGATAATTGAAGCATACCAATCAACAAAAAGTACTGACGGGCCCCACAATCTACTTTTTACCAATTCTGTTATATACTGTGGTTCATCAGATGGCAATTCTAAACTATCCACTATATGTAAGTCATCTTGGGCAAATTTAACCGACAAGGTAGAAGTTAAACCATGTAGTCTCGTATAAAAAGGCAGCATAAAGAAATGGGGAGTAGGTGATCTTGGTCCATGAACTACACCACCCCCTTTAAACAGTGGTGACCTAATAGAACCATGTCTAGCTCTACCAAGTCCTTTTTGCGGCCAAGGCTTCTTTCCACCTCCTCGAACTTCGAATCGTAATTTAGTGTGGGCAAAACTAACATATCTATACAAGGTTTGCCATCTAACATTTTGATGAATTATATCAATTCTAGGATTTGCCCCAAACACTGTTGGATGTAGTTCCAGAATTCCTAGTTTGCGTTCGTCGATAGTATCGAGGCTTTCAAGCCATACTTGTCTAGGTTTTAAGTACTTTGATTCAAATAATAACTTTCTGGGTGCAAACTCTGTTGTGACTGTCGGGATGTCGGAATTGGTTGAATGTTCTCTGGCGCAAGAGATTCGTAACTGTTTAAATAAATTGTTAAAATTTCTAATTTTATGACTCTCTACTTTTAAGAACATTATAATTAAAACTTAATATCACCATTAATGAAAGAAACCTAACCACAATTGTTTATATGATTAAAATAACTTGACAGAATTGGTATTGGTAACTGAAAGTATTACGATGGAATTGAATCTTTTCTTATGAAATGGGTATCGTCTACCTGTTACTAGCTCTTAAAAAATTGTCCAGTAAAATATCCACACACTGGCAGTAAGCAGCAATTTTTGTGCCGAGTACAGCAATATTTTTATCGTTGTTTAACATACACTTTACATAGATTAAGTTAACTAAGTTAACCGATACATAAAAATCGGTAATAATCATTATTTTGGTACATCTCTAACATCACTTTTTATACAATGGCGGTTTTCATTCCTAATATACAAAATTATATTGAGGTTATTATTTGTATTTATGATTATAGGTTTGTTCCCAATCGCCTGCAAACTAATCAGCAACTAGTCAGCGTCTTGCTGATTGGTCAAAAACAGTTTACAAAATAGTTTTGACCAATCAGCATGACGGTTGACTAATTGTTGACTAGTTTGGGGACGATTGGGAACAAATCTTATATTTATCTACTTTCTCACAGAGTTCGATCAAAGATGCCGGTATTATGTGAGTTTTGTAAAAAAACCTATTCCTGCCAATCAAATTTGAGCAGGCACGTTAAAGAAGTGCACAAACTAGAGCCTTCAAGACATATATTCAAACGATTCATCAAATGCATTGAGACGAACCCCAATGCAACCTTTGCTCATCAAAAAAACCTGGAAGAAGGAGATGAACAAATTCAATTTGAAATTGAGACTTTGGAATTAAATAATTTAAAAGGTAATTGTAACGTTATGTATTATTCAATAGGGCAGTGGTCTCCAAAGTGTAGTAGTTTATACGGTACGTGAGTTGTTAAATGGAGGTACGCTAGCTAATACATGGTTAGTTTATACTACTGTTGGATTTTTCATTTCTAAAAGGGGATATAAAATATATTTATTTGAGGCACTTTAGTTTTAGAGGTACAATAAATGTAAAGGGCTTGAAGATCACTGCCCTACTAAAACAAGAATGCAAATCGTATCTTGAAAAATTTTGTTCTTATGTTATAATGAATTCTAAACATGAAAGGTACTTACAGTCAACCATGTAAGCAAACTTAGAAGATTCTATCTTTATTAGAGATATTGATTTTGTATCTATAGTGTTCATAATCCTTTACGGTGTTCCGTAAATTATCTGATTCTAAAAATATCTTAATAAAATCTTATTTTTTTAGAAAGAAACAAGGTGTTCAGGACTTAATTTGGCACTGTTACATTTGTGAGACTCAGAAATGTGAAGTCCATAATTATTTTAATGTTCCTCCTAGAAGGCATTAGTAATAGATTAATTAATTAATAAATTTTGTCGTATCAAGCCATTTAGATTATTTAAATGAAATACAGTCGAACCTGGATAAGTGGGAACTGGTTAAGTGAGAAACCTCTATTACTGAGAATAATTAAGAAGTCCCTACATTTTAGAATCATAAGACCTCTATTAGATAAGTGAGACAAAATGTGACGTTCCTTGAGTTCTCCCTTATCCAGGTTCGACTGTATAACTTTTTTAGAAATGAAAAATTTATATTTCATTGCTTTTAATATCTTGACTGATTTTGAAAACATCAGACTTGGCACACGTTTTAATAAAAATCGATTATATAGTCGTAGCAGAGAGGTAAACTGTCGTAACTCCATTTTTACTCAATATTGAGTTGATAAAATTTTCGAATTGCACTATTTTAATTTTCTATGTTGGTTAAAAATGGTAAGCCATGATTTGTTATATTTTTAAATTTGAAAATGTAGTATCCAATACAAATGAATTAGGATTGACATTTGTTTTACTCTATACTGAAAATATACATTTATGGAGCTACAACAGTTTACCTCTGCTACGGATAAAATTGTTTAAAACGCATTTATTATTAAAACTAATTCAATTTATTTAGGTAAATTCTCAATTTTCTCTAATGACTCGGAAAGAATTGTTACAGAAATTCGCGAATTTTAATATAAAATATTGATGGTATTTTTTCAAAAAGCTACAATACTGAAAAAATGTTTAAGACAGTATATTTACATTAATAATGTAAATTTTCAACATTTGTCTAAATCTATTGAATAACTTAATGCAAAAATATGAGTTTGTTTTTTGTATTTAATAACTTTGATACAATTAATATTTATTACACCATATTCAAAGTTTAATATCTTCAAAACCAGTAAAGACATCGAGATCAATAAAATGAAATTTTTTTATTTAGAATATCCCTCTTATATCTCGTACTGAAAAACATAAATATGCCAAATTTAGCCCCGATCGATTGAACCATTTTGAAATCAATTCATACTTTCGAAAATAGTATATGTTTATCTTTAATAGCCTGTATCTTTCAAACGAACGAAATTTTACTAAGTAAGTTTTGAGTCACGATATTTTTCCGCTTACTATTTGTAAGTTTTTCTGTAGCCCACTTGTTACGGGACACCTTGTATAAAATGAAAAATGAAGTTTTCACAGACACATACAACTTGTTATCCTGGTAGGGCTGAATAGACTATAAAGGTCACAACTGAATTACAAAGACTAATAAACATATGATATTATAGAGTTTGCACATTGGAAATCGACAATTGAAGAAGAGAACAATTTTAATTACATTTTGAGAAGAACATATTCTACTAGCAGTGGTAAAGTTTCCATTTATAATTGCAATAGAAGCAAAGCAAGTAAGTTGAGATAAAACCAAATATGTTAAGGGTTTCAGTTAGAATTTTATATTTTTCATATTAACTTTGTAGAATAGATAGTTTCATTTTAGTTGTTTAACATTTCAATCGATTTTAGGTTATCGTCCAAAGGACTTGGAAACAAGACTCAGAGTGCCAAAGGTTCAAGGATCATGTAAGATGGACAGCATATGTCCCAGTATCATTAAAATGAAAAATACAAATGACAACATTATTGTGGAATGGCAAAAAATCCATTACGGGCACGATGATGATTTGAAACATATTAGATTACACAAAGTTAATAAACAAAAAATTGCTAGCAAACTTTTTAGTGGAGTTGCACCTCAAAAGTAAAGAATTGGCATTTTTAATCTTTAGCTTTTTAACTAACAGTTTTTGTTCTAGAATTTTAAATGATATCCGGGATAGTAGTGAAGGTAAATCAAAACGTGTTAACCTATTAACTATGCAAGATATTATAAACATCAAACGGAGTTATTGCAATAAAATGAATAAAAAACACAACCTAGAAGGAAATCTGATTAAGATTTCAGAGGAGGATATAGACAATGAACTAGAAGAAGAAAGCGATGGGAACTCACAGGATATTGATCAAGTAATATTAGAAGAAAATAACGAAGACACACAGTGTATTGTTCATGAAATTTCACAAGAAGAAGAAGAAGGAGAAGAAGAGGAAGAGGAAGAAGAAGAAGTAGAAGAAGAGAATGGGGACAGTTCCAATGTGCAAATCATCCGAACATTGTGTCATAATATAGCTAATGCCAATTTTGAGGAAATTGACCCATCAGCTATTGATCAAATACATAAACATTTGTTAGTAGTAAATAGTTTAACTTTATGCAAAAAAAATAATTCAACCAATATTGGAACTAATGTGGACGGTAGATCATTAAAAAGACCACTTGAATTACAAGTTCCATCCAATTCCATCAAAATAAGCCGTTCTGAAGACGACAACCATTAAATGAAATCAAGGAAGTTCATTAAAACATATTTCAGATACCGTCACATGGACATGAATATTATGAGAAATCATATTATTAATTTCTTTTTTATTAATTCATCAATATGCATTATTCAAACATTCAAGAGATGCATTCTGTTTGAAGTAAATAAAACACTGTGAGGCAACTAGAGTACCAAAATGTATGTTTATCATTTTAAGATTCTCTTGTGATGTTTTAATTAAATAAGTTTATAAAAGTACATCTAATAGATTTTTTCAATTATTTCTAGATTTAAGGTTGTACTGCAGCGAGGTTTAGGTACTTTTCAAAAGTTAGCAATGACTTGTTAATTTTGGTGAAATTGTAATGTAAAGTAACTTAGAAAAAGAAATAATAATAATCGGTGAATTTTGAAAATACCCATACATGTATATGGAGCAATCCATGACAATTCGACAACTTTTTTTTTTAATCCTTTTGAGCTTTCCGAAATTTTTAGTTATTACAGTACTTTACTAAATAACCCGTTTTTTGGAGAATTCATAATTTTTATCCGAATGAATAAGAAAATTAAAAAAAAACAAAGGTATTTAGTGAAGTATTATAACAAAAAATTTTCGAAAAAATTAAAAGGGTTCAGGTTCAAAATTAGTTGATTTAGTATGGAATGCCGCATATACATAATATTTACATATACAGGGTGACCTAAAGTTAATCTGCATAATTTTATCAGCTGGTCGTTTGTTCAAAAATACAACAAACATTTCATTATGACGTGGGTCGAAAAATGCTTTCTAATGTGGTGCAAATGAAAAAAGCTTGATACGTCCCTGATAAAATTTTGATAATGTTTTGACAATAAATATACATCTTATTATGTTTAGTTAGTATTCAAAATTTAGTAAACTTATATCACCTTGTTTTGGAGATATTTAGTAAAATGCACCTTCAGCACTTTCCAATTGGGAGGGAGGATTGTAACCACTTTTAGGAAGCATTTTTCGACCCATATTGTAGTGAGTTTTTTATTCTATTTTTGAACGCACAACACGCTGATAAAATTATGCAGATTAAATTTGGGCCACTCTGTATAATATCGTTGATGCGTATGTTATCGTGTAACTTTTAAACAACTTGACCAATTGAGGTCATATTGTCACAATACAATATTTGTTTTGTCTAGACGATGGTTCATAGCTATGTTAGAATACGATAAGAAACATACAGGGTAATCACTTAAGAGCAGGACACCCCTGTAAGTTTTTTATTTAGGAGTATAAATTTTTTTTCCAGTGTAAAATATTATTTAGAATACAAAGTTTATCTATTATTTTACCTACCACAATAGTAATAACAAGGTGAAATCTGGCTTATTTTCAAAGTCATTGAATAATTTTCCCGCCAAAATAGTTAATGCGATTGGCAGCTGAGACTTTAAGTCATAATAAACAGTAACAGATGTCGCTGTTGCCATTAACAGTGCATGTCAGTGGGCGTTTAGAATGATCTATACCTTTGACTATATAAATATGGACTGCCAGTTGAGCCGCCATTTTGTGTTCCAAGATGTAGCGACACCGATCCCCGGGGTGGTGACAGATGGTACTAATTTTTGACGCCAAAATTGAATTTGAGTTGTTAACGTCATATTTTTTGCGTTATTAAATTTATTTCGGATTATTTATTGTCTTATTGTGTTTATTTGCGTTATTCTAGTTATTTAATATTGTTTCTTGCGTTATTGTTATTGTGTTTATTTGCGTTATTCGAGTTATTTAGTGCTGTGTGACTTTAGTGTTTAAAAATGGGCAAAACTTTATATTGTTGTGTTAACTCTTGTGGTTACAAAAGGTCCACAATTATAGGACAAGAGCAATCAACCTCGGCAAGACCATTACATAGGTGAATTTCTGCGTTATAAATTAAAATTTATCATTTTCTTCTCAAAATATTCTTCTAACATGTCTGTGAATTCAATGATACGAAAAAAATGCTGTGTAAATTTTATGGGAAAGCCTGTTATTCGTATAAATGCTGATTATTTTTTTTTATTTCTCTTTCAATTAAATACATTACCTTACCTTATCTTTCCTTTCCTTTCCTTACCTCCTTACTAGATTTCCGAGTAATCCTGAGCTAAAAGCGAAGTGGTTGCAAGCTTTAATTAATTTAAATGGACAATCTGATATATCAAAATTGCCAAAAAAGGCATATATATGTGCATATCACTTTGCATCAGATTGTTTGGTTAAGATTGGGTGTTGTCCGGCTGTGCGGTTGAAGCCAGGATCTATCCCAACTATATTTCCATATAAAGAAGCTACACAGTAAGTATAATTGAAATTTTATTTATCTTTATTTACATTATTTACATTTTATTCATTTTTAACATTGTATATTACACTTTTTTATATTTTATATTACACTTTTTTTGTATTTTATATTAATTTTTTTTATTTTACCTTACACTTTTTTAATATTTTTTTAAGCAATACACCTCTGGACTCTGAACAAACGAAGGTAACAGAGCGTCCATTAAATGAACCCTGCTATTCAAAAAATCCTAGATACCCTGGTGATATTAACGAAAATAATTTGAAAGGAATGACGACGGAAAGTTTGCAAAAGGCAGTTTTAAAATTAAAGAATGTCTGCATGCAAAAAGATCAGAAGATCAAGCGATTGCAAAGATTACACAATCACCAAAAAAAGAAAATTGAATCGTTGAATACTATGTTGTTGGATTTAAGAAAAAAAGATTTGATTTCTTCAAATACCTCTAACATCATGCAGGTATAAAATCTAGGTTTTTATTTTCCGTTCACAAAAGACTAATTCCATTCCCTCTTAATTTATTCCCTAAAAACAATTTTAATATTACAGTGCCTCTCTAATGAAAACACCTTATTGCGTCAAATAGAGAAAGGAAAAGTTAAGAATCAATTTCCTCCAGAAGTTAGAGCCTTTGCATTAACTTTAAACTTTTATAGTCCAAAAGCCTATAATTACGTACGTCAAGTTTACAAAAATAAACTGCCAGCTCCATCAACAATTAGATCTTGGTATGCAAACTTAGACGGATCACCAGGTTTCACTCTTGAAGCTGTAGAAATTTTAAAAGCACGATGTAAGATTGCAGGAGAGAATAAAATTTATGGCGCATTAATGATGGATGAAATTGCCATTAGAAGGCAACTGGAATGGTCTCATTCAAGAAAACAATTTATTGGCTATGTAGATCTAGGAACAACTATTCCAGAGCCTGATGAAATGCCATTGGCTAAAGAGGCATTAGTTTATTTGTTGACAGGAGTAAATCAGAGATGGAAAATACCTGTTGCATATTTTTTTGTAGATGGATTGACAGCTGAAGAAAAAGCAACAATTACATCTAAAGTTTTTGACTTTGTAGCAGATTCAGGCATCCATGTTATGTCATTAACTTTTGATGGACTTGCGGCTAATATTAAAATGAGCATGGTTTTGGGTGCAAATGTTTTTAATAATAAGGCATTCTTTCGACATCCTACCCAAAATCATGATGTTTTTATAATATTGGATGCTGCACATATGCTTAAATTGATAAGGACAGCATGGGCCAGTAAAATGATATTGTACGATGATGAAGGAAATGCTATCTTGTGGGAATTAGTTGAAAATCTGGTATATTTACAAGAAGAAGGCTGTTTCCATTTAGCAAATAAACTGAATGCAAGACATATGCAATGGGCGAAAAATAAAATGAGTGTTAAGCTAGCAGCACAAATTTTTAGTAATAGTTGTGCTGATGCTTTACAGACTCTCATGACAGATAAACATCCGGACTTTGTGAATTCTGCTGCAACAATTAGATTTTTAAGAATTGTAAATAACGTATTCGATTGTTTGAATAGTCGTTCTCAATTCGGATTCAATTATAAAAAACCGATAAAAGCGGATACCGCTTATTCTATTTTTAATTTATTTAATGAAGCCAAGCGGTATTTCTCCAACATTAAAATTAACAAAAACGATAAATTAATAATTCAATCCAAATCGAAAACTGGATTTCTAGGCTTCATAGTAGATATGGATAACTTTTTAAAGATGTATCAAATATACGTAGAATCCGGATATTTAAAGTACATCTTATCCTACAAGTTTTCACAGGATCATTTAGAAACTTTTTTTTCTTGTATCAGAGCAATGGGAGGATATAATAATAATCCAAACTGCATACAATTCACGGCAGCTTATAAGCGTTTATTGTGTCATAATGAAGTGAAATCTTCGGCTTCCGCGAATTGCATGATACTGGAT
>JABRWK010000256.1:72008-84706 GCA_013372445.1 Hypothenemus hampei | reverse complement strand
GTGTATAGCTATTAAAAAAAAGAGACTATTGCCAACCTTTGACTATATAAATATGGACTGCCAGTTGAGCCGCCATTTTGTGTTCCAAGATGTAGCGACACCGATCCCCGGGGTGGTGACAGATGGTACTAATTTTTGACGCCAAAATTGAATTTGAGTTGTTAACGTCATATTTTTTGCGTTATTAAATTTATTTCGGATTATTTATTGTCTTATTGTGTTTATTTGCGTTATTCTAGTTATTTAATATTGTTTCTTGCGTTATTGTTATTGTGTTTATTTGCGTTATTCGAGTTATTTAGTGCTGTGCGACTTTAGTGTTTAAAAATGGGCAAAACTTTATTTTGCATGAAAATGAAAAAGTATATAATATCTCAACTTTTCATTTCCTAAACTAATACATTATAAATTATAACCCCCTTTAGGGTTTTGAATGTAGTTTTATAAGAAAATTTTGAAAAAATTCCTCGAACTAAAAGTGAGTTTTACTTTCTTACCTTTGAAACTTAATGCTGCTTTTTTTCACTGCGTTTTTAGCAACCATAAGCGGCACAGTTTATCAAAATTATTTGGTAACACTTAAAACACATTTAAAAACTGAAATTTATCACTTCTAATATCACACATTGTTTACTATCATAATAATGACGGTTAAAATTAGTACCATCTGTCACCACCCCGGGGATCGGTGTCGCTACATCTCGGAACCCTATTTATCGTTATATTTCCAAGCAACTGGCAGTCCATATTTATATAGTCAAAGATCTATACCATATGTACAAAAATATTTCGCCAATTGCCAATATAAGCTAAGTTCGCGGAAAAATCCTGAACCGATAAGCATCATACTGATTGGTTAAAAACAGTTCGAAACCGTTCTAAAACTACCTTTGACCAATCAGCATGACGCTTACCGGTTCAGGATTTCATCCGCGAACTTAGCTATAGTATAAGCATACTTCATAAAATCATTTAAAAAAAAGGTTTAACGGTATTACTGTTTGCCTTATCTAGTTATTTTTGTATAATTGTGACAAATTAAGTCCGTTTGCGTTAAGAATAGACTACTAGGTGGAGCTAAAGCGACCTGACTTACATTGTAAAATATGTCGATATTTTCACTTTTTAGGATATGTTTAGTTAAAATGGTAAATTCTGACTTAAAAGTCATATCAAACTTTGAGGTTAGGTAAAGTGAATTTAGTAAACATAATAAAAGTTAAATCTTTTAATAAATTAAACAACTATTTTATTTATCTAGTTACACAAATCGTATTTTTTTTTTGGGGTGCGGCCCTAGGAGGTAAATCTGCCGCCAGACAAACAAGAGCCAGACTTTCGCAGGTGCATGGTCGGCATTTACCCATATTTCATCTAAGTAATAAATAGATCTTCCCTGCTAACGAAAAGTATTTATTTTGTTAATATATCTTCTACGCCAAAGTATAATTTCAGGTCTATCTACTAATAAAGGATGTTTACCTTTCTTTTCGTATTTAAATCCCATTTTCCTTAGAATGTGCCATAAAGAGGTCTTTCCCATAAGTGGCAAAGTCTCATTTTCTTGTACAGCGGCCAAAACTTTTGCAAGTGTTGGGGGCTCATTTCTCAAAAAAAATGAATGGACTATATACCTGATTGTATTGTGTTGATCTTCATCAAGTTTTTCGTAGAAATTCTTTCTCTCTCTATGTTTTGGTGGCGAAGAGACACTTCCAGTGAGTTCCATTTCCGACACTATTTTCCACACACTGGCTCTAGAAATTCCAGTATCGGACACAGTTGATTTGACGGCACTCGTTTTCGATAATTTTTCTTCGTTACGATATTTAAAGTAAATATTATAAATAATGATTTTCTGACCACTATGAATGATTTTCCCCTTAGTATTTTTCTTCACTGTGCCTGTAGATGAACCAGGGAGATTAGGATTAAATTTAACCTCTTCTTCAGACACGGTATTTTGGACATCGTCGATATAGCTAGCAGCTTGTTCGGCCATTTTTATATGCTAATGCTACAAATAAACTAAATAATTAAAAGAATATTTACAAGACTTAAAGTCCGTTCGCGTTAAGAATAGACCGTTGGAAACCATTGCAATTAAACATACGGCTCTGTGTTTGGTTCAAAAATAAGTCCGATTTACAGCATGTAAATATTGGCCATAGTAATCAAAATTTACGTATTATTTACTGTACCTGACTACAAAGTTTGTTATGACTTTTTCTCTTGTACTTTTCGATTTGATGTTTAAGTAATAATATACGGATCATGATTGGCCATTTCTATTAAAAATATTCTAAAAAGTGAAAATATCGACATATTTTACAGTGTAAGTCAGGTCGGTTTAGCTCCACCCACCAGTCTATTCTTAACGCGAACGGACTTTAGTAACAGTTGTAGAAAACAGATACAAAACACACAACTCTTTAACCAAACACAAAATAAAAATGTTTTCTAAAAACACCACCGTTGAACTTTAGTTAAATATTAAAATCAAACTCTTGGAGCAATAATTGAGCAAAGCGTCAGTAGATCAATGATCAAATCAATTTCGCGCCAAAAGCTAATTGAAAGGCGATAAATTGTTGTTTTTAAACTAAAATGCGAAAAATCGTAACGCTCATATGGAAATATCTATATAGTGTAAATCGGACTTATTTTTAAGCCAATCACAGAGCCGTATGTTTAATTGCAATGATTTCCAACGGTCTATTCTTAACGCGAACGGACTTTAATTCAATTGTGATCTATAGTTTATCTATATGTTGATGGTACATCTAGGAATTTTTCATTTTAAATACTTATGACATGTGTCAAATGTCACTTGTCTAGCGTCAACTTTTCCTTTTTTGTCCTTTCGTTGTTTTGGGTTTTTCCGTTGGTTTTTCCTCCTTTCGTAAGTCTGCTATTTAATACGTATTACGTTACGAGGGGAACAGTTGGGTTTTCTAAAATCATTTGACGACGGTTCATTCGTTTTGTTTATATTTCTAACATTAAATATACCAGAAATTTGTCTATAAATTCTTATATAAGTATTTGGTGTTTTAGTGTTGCTAGTGCTGCGTTTGCGTGCCAATATTATCAAACATGTCAGAGAAACAACAACAAAAACAAGAACAAGAAGTATCTAAGAACAGTACAGCCAATAAACTTGAAAGCATTGATCCAACAACAGTGGACAGTGGTTATTTATCCAGTGGAGATATGAGGTCCTCGGAAGGGCTTTCTTACAAGTTATCCTCAGAACTCAGTACTCAGAACGATAGTTCAAACAGTCATCATCGTTCTCAATTCGATTCTGGTATAGTGGACGATCATAAAAAGGGCACTAGTAGATTTCATTGTGACAATGTTTTGCTCAATAGTACGCAGAGTTTAAGTGAGAAATTGTCAAATTTAAATTTATGTTCAAAAGAAATAAACCGAGCACATCTATCTCGAATATCTGAAACGAAAAAGCGAACTGAAGATTTTCCATGGAATATATATTATGAGCAAGATGAAGGTGGTGATACGTAAGTGAATAAATATTTTCTTCTTTTACAATCGTTTTTAACTACTCACTCCCTATAGGCATTTACATTTGGCTATTGTTCATGGATTTGTGGAGGTGGCTTATGCTCTCATAAGAGCTGCACCTCATCCTCGATTGCTTGATACTCCAAATGATGCCTCTCAGACACCACTGCACCTGGCAGTGGAAACTGGACAGTATCAGATTGCTCGGTGGCTTATCATTGCCGGTGCCAGACCTAGTCCTCGTGATTTACAGGTACATTTCATCATCATTAGAACTCAAGTTATTTATCTTAAAAGCAGGTTTCTGGGAAATTCTTATGGAATTACCTTATGAGCTAAATTAACGGGTGTTTCAATTAGATGGGAATTCCACTTGACGTTGTTTTAATCAAGTCTTACGGTTTATTTTTCAAGGGCTTGTTCTATAACAGTGATAGTAACCAGATAATCCGAAATAAACATATATGTATTGGTTTATAAAATACATATTTAGACAATGAATCATTAAGTTGGTGCCGCTAAGTTCTGTCAGGTTTTATTGTTGGATTTTCCCAATTTTATTTTAATCTGTCCAACAGTATAACCAATGTGAACTAATTAGATGATTGTTTTATTTGGTTATTTTCCAAATTATTTGTCTCCATTTAATAGGTACCATTTGTGCGATAGAAAACCATGTTTTTGAACTCTGTTTATAACCCTACCTGAGTTTATTGCTCTACCTGAATAACTTTCTTAATGAGAGCTAAAATAACCCATTACGTAACTTATAACCCATGGGAAAATCCACATAAAAGTAACATGCTATTTCACTTTAAAAATTCCGAAGAAATTCAATTCTTCCCATTGGAAATTAATTTAATGCGTACTTTCTAAGAAAAAGTAAAGGTGCACTGTTATTGTGAAAGTATAACGATAACAGGAGATGTACACAAAAGAAGAGATTTGAATTTTCCTAAATATAAAATTCAGAAATATACATTCCAAGAATCTCGATTTACAGTGGCCAAAGTTAAACTCAGAATAGAATTTTTAAGAATAATAAAAAAATCATTTATGAAACATACGTCGGAAAATACTTAGTTTCCGACCTGCAAAATATTAAAATTTTCAAAAAAAAAACGAAGTATGTATTTTAAAATATTTTTTTGAACTGGTGGGGATAATGTAACCAAATTTAGTACCTACATATGTTTAGCCTAAAGAGTATCGCATTTTCTGGACGTGTCCGGTCTTACGCTTTTAAATTTAAATCATTTATCGGGGTATCGATTAAAACAATTATACTGATGGCGTCATCTGTTGGATTTCTTGTTGAAATTATATCTACATGTTATTATACAAACTGTCCCAACTTTTAATGCGGATGTGACTCTTTACTTTATTTTAAGGTGAAAAATTCAATAAATATATGATCCTAAAAATCTTCGTTACAGAGATACGGGTGTTTAAAGAACTTTTTTCTCATTTTTTTTTAAATATTTCATATACGTTTTGGGATATCGACGTGAGTTTTGTTATACGCCAGTATCACATAAAAACTCATGTCTCAGCAGTAATAAATTTTTTAATTTGACCAGTGGGGCTCGAAAGGGACAATTAATGGTATATTTTTAGAGAAAAAATGTATTATGCCACAGAATTTTTGCAATACTGATATTTTTTTGAAGTGCTAGGCTAATTCCCAATAAAAAAGATATCTTTGTATTTTTTTCATAGGATGTATAGTTTGCGAATTAAAAATAAAATGTTATTGCATATGGGACTTTAGTTGAATATGTTTTGTGCATCTCTGTATAACGGAATCTCTTAACCTATTTGAGCTTTTCACCTTCGAATAAAGTCAGGAATTACTTCCCGAAGTTTCCTCCTTAAAGTTGAGACAATCTGTATATACAGATTGTCCGCATTAAGGACTTACCGCTTTTGTAAAATCTTTATTTATTGATTTTATTTTTTTTTCATAAAGACGTTTATTTGACGCATTCAAAATGTATTTAATTTTATTTTTTGACTGCCGTTTATAGGCACAAATTCCAAAAAGTGGTATTAGGAATTAAAATAAATAAATAACGATGGATTCTATTTTAGCATTGTTTAAAACTTATTTATTTGTACCAAATTTGATTATTTTAAAACATTAGGTGTGGGATTTCTTTTCACATTTTTGTGATGAAATTTATTATTTATTTTTAATACAATTGCTGTAATTTACATTATTTTCAGACCAGCAACAATAATTCGAACTATTTGCATGACAAAGTATGATGTGAAAACAATAAACAAGTTATTATAATTAAGAGCTGTCATTAAAATAATGAAAGAATATTAGTTTGGGAAAAGTGATAAGCGGCAAAATGTCATATTCTTTTCAAAAAAAAAATTGAAGACAAGCTGATGATAGAACGCAATATAAACCACTTAACAGATCAAGAATATGTAACAGTTGAAAGACTTTAAAATCAGTATAGAAATCGGGAGATTCAAGCAAAACAAATAACTATGTGTTCTTTCAGTGATAGTTAATACTCAAGTCTCTATGCTAGTAGGAATTTAAACATTTCAAAAAAACATGTCCAAAAATATCGTCACTATAATATTACAACTTGATAACTCAAAAATTGAAGTTTTTAGAAAAACGCATTTGAAGTTTTGTGAGAAGTTTAATACGTATCAACTTAATAACTATGTGTAGGATTGAATTTGTGCTTGGCTCCCATTTTTCATACTCATTCTGACTTTCAAATAAAAAAGAAATATAATGAAAAATTAGTATAATAATAATAGTTAATACTTATCAAGTTTTAACACTAAATGTTAGGGAGATGTTATATCGAGGGTCTCCGACCAGATAGGCGTATGCGCCAAACTTAAAATTTTATAGGAAATAAAGAAAACGATTGAAAAATCTCTGTTTCGTAAAATCAGGTTTTGATTTAGTTAAACATTTCAAAAATGCGTAACAATAAGATTATTACCAAATTATTTCAAATTTTCACAAGATCTCCGAGTTCTTTAAAACTACAGTTTTATTGAAAAATCGCGTTTTCAAATAAAGTGGCGCATACGCCTATCTGGTCGGAGACCCTCGATATTATCAACTTTTTATATTACCTAGATAACATCATAAGCATTTCAAATTCAGTTTCCACGACTATAAATAGTGTAGAGGTACATAAAATGAATCTTATAAAGCAGTTACCCCAAAAATCGAAATTTTTGAGTTATCAAGTTGTAATATTATAGCGACGATATTAAGAAAAAAGTATTAACCCTTTTGGGCCTACAGGTACACAAATTTACCAGCGTTAGGTTTAAAATAAAAAAGGACCTTACCCACCCTACCTAGCCCCAAAGATTTTGAAATATAAAAGGATCTTACCTATCCCACGTAATTAAAAACCTCAGTAAAACCAAAACTTTTTAAAATTTCTCAATAAAAATGCTTACTAACTTACTATTTTCTATGATATATTTTTGAATTTGCAGAAATCTTGAAAAAAATTAGCCTGGAAAGGGGTAATAAAACCCGTAAAGCAAAAACCTTTAATATCTTTGAAGCTAGAGATCATGATTCAAGAATGACATTCTGTTTATAGCTGCAAAGCATGTACTAAAAGAATCTTGAATTTAAAATGTATATTATACCCTGATCAATTTATGACAAACCGTAGTGTTTCATCTCAAATTTCACATTGGGTAATAGAAAGTAAAAGACAATACTCTTTTTTGTCATCTGTGTAATTCTCGCTTTTGAATTTGAGGGTTTTGTTTTAAAATAATCTAATTTTATTTGCATTAAAAATGTTGTTTTTTTGATAATTGCTGATTTTCTCGATTTTTAAACCACTTTTGCTAGTCAATGATGAGCGGTTTCGGTATTAACTAAAGCGGCTTAACTCACAACTTTTTCATTACAAATATCATGTAGTTTTTTTAAACTCATAGTATCACTCAATACAACAGATAGGAGTACAATTGAATTTCGAATTTTCTATTTTACTCTAAGTCATTGTTTTTATTTGTCCAGCTCTTTACGGTATTTAACTTTAACCGTATCTTTTTAAAAGCATGATTGTCACGTTCATAAACAGACTATTTTTTCGCTTTTCTTTAGTTATATTTACATTTTTATAAAATTCTTATTCGTTTTAGAGCAATAAATTAAAAGCTGAAAAAAATACGGAATGTATAGACACCACAATAAATGTTTTGGCAAAAATACATCTTGCTTATTTGTAATGTTTCGTTTCCAGGGTATTATTAAATATCATTGCCAAGAATCAACTATTTAATAAATATTTTTCAATATCATACAAGATACTCGACATTTATTACCAAATTATAAATATTTCAAGTGTTTTTTTATTTTTTGAAGTGGATCACCCTGTATAATTGAGCTTTTATTATGTGGAACTAGTAAGTTAATCTGTTTTCTACCACGGAACCATATTAATGTTGGGTATTCCTCACTACATTTAGAATTATCTTTAATTTTATATAATTTCTTTTCTATTTAACTGTTTAAATTTAATTAAAGTAAAACATTAAATCTTGACAACTTTTGTACTGAAATTTATTTCGTGTACATACCAACAGACTATGAAAACCAATAATTTTGGAACAGTACAAGGAATTGCTACGAAATTTAAGCGTGCTACATCACGTTTCGAAGGGCAAATACTTTTGATGGTTTTTCTCGTTTTATTATTGAAACCTTCGGTTTCTTGAAATCTACCAGAGGGTCGCAGAACGGGTGGAACTTAAAAAACAATTAACATGTATTTTTGGTTTACTATTTTCTGTACTCCGGTTACTTTTTTCCAGTTATATTTAGTTTACCTTTTAGTTTAGATGGAGCTCCAGAAATTCTGTGAGTCACCATTACTACAAGATCATTTGCCTCTGTTTGCCTGGTTCATTTATTCTTTATTTTGTTGTGGTGGTTTTACTAATACGGGTCTCTCAAATAACCTATGTTGACTTTTAAGGTTTGAATTACATTAAATTTTATTAAATAATGCTACGTTTCCAGAAGTATTTTTCATATAGTTTTAGATTTGGAATTTAGTATCCTTTTAAGGCTTTTATATAGTTTTTGAAAGCTTTCGAGATTTGATTAGAATCTTGATTTTTCCGATCTAACGCACGAGATATGTTAAATTGATTCATTAATTGTTAAGTCAAAAGAAGAAAGGTAAACGCTAGACAAATTTTGATTAATAATAACGTAATAAAAATTATAAAAAAATATATTTTTTATAAAACATTAATGAAAAAGAAAAATCTTTTGAAATCTTTAACAATCCATAGGGCGTAAACTAAACATTTTTCGATCCGTGGTGAAATAATTTTCTTTTTCTTATTTTGAAAAGTTCTCTTTTATATTAAAATTTGGTCACTTCAATTGAAGACTTTTTCAGATCAATTTTTTTAATTTTTTTAAGTGTATATTTCAACTGAAAAGTGGAAGCTACACATGTGCTAGGTACCAAAAATAAGTGTTAAAAAAGCTACAATATACTGTTAGAACTTTTATTTTACTATAATAAGGTAATTATAAGGTACCTTTGAAACAAGTTGACACGAAATGATAAATTCACTTTTACACAAATTTAACATCATTAACATAAACACAAGAATTAAACACATTAAACATTTTCTAAAACGGAATAGAAATATGCCAAAGAAATTTTGGTAAAGCTTAACACTTATTCGATTTGCTTGAAATTCCCGATGTAAAGGCTTGCTTAGATAAGGTAACATAAAAATGAGACTTTTTTTCTCTGAAATACTGGTTTGGAGGTCAATAGTTCAGCTTTTTACAAATTATACAAGGTTTTAGCTTTCAATAGCATGTTGTTTGGTCTCCAATTCCTTGAAAATGTGATTTTCGTTGTGAGGTGTGTAGGATTACGTTCCTCTGTATGACTTACAACTATTTTCCTTATTTGAATCCTATAAATATTTACCAGTGATCTGTAAAAATTAAAAGCTTCATTGGCATTTTTTTATGAAGGTCAAGCTATATTATGGCTTGTCAAATTTTGCATGAATTTCACACTCTAGAAGTCAGAGTTATTCATTCTCTGATATCTAAGTAAAGTTTAGGAAAGTCTTTTACAGACATAGATCTGTACAGCTTGTAATTTACGAAAGAATATGAATGAAGTTTTTGGAAAGCTTTAAATAGATTCCGATAAAAGTTCCACTTTCAGTTGAGATGATATAATTTATAGTTGTGTGTCTTCTATTTTATTTTGATATATCATGGCGAGGTCTTTTAATTTAAAATAAGATAAATACTTCGGGTTTTTACATTTCCATTATAAAACTTATTAAATGATATTGTTTTACACTTGTTATAGCTTAGATTTTTACATGTAAGCTGACATTTACAAACCACCTAAAAAATGCTGCACTATTTTAAAATATTTTTTATTTTTTAGTTAGGAAAAACAGCAAATCTGCTAACGTGGCATTACTGTTTCTGTTATTTCCTTTTTATTTCTTATTTCCTACCCTCCATCACTCTCGTTTAAAATTTTGTGCTTAGTACCTACCAAAATATATTCGATTGCTTCTCCGAGCTTTAATTCGAATAGATTTATTAATTTTAATAAGAAAACTTAGAAAACTGTTAATCAGTTTTTACAATAAGGAATTTCAAAAAGTTGGGATTTGTTATTGTTTCAATGAAATAAGTGTGACACGTAGCAATGCCTCCATTTTAATATTGAACTTTACATTCAAAATACCGCCAAATCTCGTTGTCAAGGTATAAAGTATGTTATTTACCTTTTACATATGAAGGGTATACAGGAAAAAGGAGCTAAGTCCATTTTTGATCAAATTGAAATAGCAACGTTATTTAGAGGCAAATCGAGGTACTTGTCAAGCTCCATATGTATTCATACGAAAAACATACTAGGTTCCGTAAAATTGTTTTAAAATTCACGGGAATAATAGGCTAAGTCCTTGCGGTTCTGGAGAAAAACAAGTTAAGGCAAGTCATAATAAGATCAATAGTTATAAAATATATAAAAAAATAATTGTTTTATTTTATATAATTTTTATTTTTATTTTAGAAAAAAAAATATCCAAGATAGAAACCTTGAAACAGCGGTAACTCAAAATTAAAAATTTTCACTCAGCCCCTTTTTCCCGTGTACCCTTCATATATGTTATTGTTAAACAGTAACTTAAAAGTAGAAAGTCGCTTGCCATCTTTGCAGCTTCCAATTCTTCAATTGTTTCAGGGCAATTCACCGCTTCACATTGCAGCGAGACTGGGTGATTTAAATTTAGTAAAAGCGATCACAGACCCGATTAACGCGAAATGTCGTAAAGTTCTTGTCAATCCGCCATCACATTATGAAAAACCAAAATTAGACCAATGGAACTATTTGGGTAAGTGTTGTACATATTTCTTTCTGTATTATTTTATATTTCTTTTAGCGTTTTGTACAATATTCTCTTTTTATCCTTTCAATTATATTCATATGGATAAATTATGTCAATGTTAGTCTGATGCGTTTAATATTTGTACATCTACTAAGATTTTAAAAATTTCTAATAAAATGAATGATGAATGCTAAATAAAGGCAACAGTTCTCATTACGAGTATTAAAAAAAGAACAACGCAACATTATTGGAATCATACTACTGAACCTCAATTGGATTTTCTTCAAAAAATGACATAATACTTTTACAAACTGATTGCCGACGACTCGTATAGAGTACTTGTAAATTGCAACGCAATGTAATGGTTTTGTATGAAAATATAATTTGCCATGTAATATATCCACTGCAACAATGCAATTTACAATGGTGCCTAATCGTCGCATGCTGATTCTTAGAGTAAATTAACAAAGTGCTATGTTAAAAAGTGAAAGTATTAACTGATTATGTTACTTTTCTATTGTTAGAAGAATAAGCTTTGGTAAATTTTATATAAAAACCGGTGTACAATTGAATTTGCGAATTACGGAGCTCATACTTGGAGAAGAGTTCCTTTAAACTCGTTGATTAAATAGGGCTTTACAGGTATAAAACAGATTTCTATAGAACGCATGTTACTATGAAAACTCATTTTTCTGCTTACTCTAAGAAGTCGTTCGCTTTACTGCAGCGCCTTGTAGATGCCAAGTTTCTTTTAACCTTTCATCTGCAATAGTAAATTTCCTACAATGTCGGTTTGAAAGACCGATATTTTGTAAAATCAAATGTAAGCTAGGTATATATTGTTCTTTTTTTTGTAATAATGCGATCTTTGTACTTCTCTCTGAAATCTCATTAAGGTTTGAACATGCTTTATATCCTCAGTGATGGTGCAATGTCTCGTATTAACCATTTGTATATACCGCGTATCTGCAAAAATAATAATTGTGATATTTCCTGGCTGTAGGTGTATAGTGCCGATTTGCTTATTTTGAAACAATTCCTAACCAAATTTGCTTTTAAGAATTCGACTCATAATAAGGCTTTAAAAAAGTTTGGACTAGGCCATCTTCTTGAACGACTAAAATATTTACTTTTTTCTTCGTCTTGTAAAATCTTCAAAATGTATGTACATACGCAGTATTTACAAACTACTCATACGGTATTGCCCTATCATCGTCGGATATGTTTTCCTGGTACTGGTTCAACATGTTAGTAAACATCAGATGTAAGACTAATATATTTAATAAACAGGATTTATATGAAAAACAAAAAACACATAACATTAAAAAAACGCTTATCAACTAATGGAATTATTCATCAGAATCAAATAATAAAAAAGTTGCGTAAATTGTAACGTCAGTCTTTGATCAAGAAAAAACGGTGACGGTGTCGTTAGGGTAGGTGCGAATTTCGATTGGTTTTCAATTCTAATCAATAGTAGACGTCCTAAATAGTAGATTTATGGAAAAAAAATTGCGGAATATTAAGATTTTTTTCCGAAAAAAAAAATTGTAATTTGAATATTTTGCCCAATTTTTGAAGCTTAACTTTCATTTCCAATAAGTAAAACTGTTCTTCGGGACCCGTGGAGTGAATTGGGGTGCTGAGTGGGGTAAACAACCGACACGACCCCGACACGACACCAACACGACATCAAAGATTAACTTTGCATGAACTAATATAACCAGAATGACTCTCGCACGAGGCTGAACGCCTTTTTAGCGAAC
>JABRWK010000256.1:32800-55640 GCA_013372445.1 Hypothenemus hampei | reverse complement strand
GGGAAAAACGATCAAAGTCCATTTTTGACAAAATTTTGTTAAAAGCATAATATTAAACGTTTTAACCTAAACTTTACCCTAGTATGGTCTATTTTGGGCAAAAACCATCACAATTTGTGTATTTAAATGAAATAAAAACAATATGTAGCGTAAAGTATAGGAAAAAAAAATGAATATTCCACTTTTACTCAATTTGTCAAAAATGGACTCTGATCGTTTTTCCCCTGTACCCTTCATGTGTTGGGGGTATATGGCTGCAAATGGTGTGGGAAATTTGGCTTTTATTGACGGTAATATGGACCGATTTATGTATAAAAACATACTAGAGGCCAATTTGAGAACTAGTGCTGAACGGCTCGGGTTGGAAAATAATTATTATTTCCAACAAGATAACGACCCGAAGCACGCTTCTAAATTGGTTCAAGAGTGGTTGCTTTATAACACACCCCACCAGCTAAAAACACCTCCACAATCTCCAGACTTGAACCCCATCGAACATCTATGGGAACACTTGGAACGTCAGATACGTAAAAGAGAAATTTCTTCGAAGGAACAACTGCGGCAAATAATTTTAGATGAATGGACAAAAATTCCTCAAGAAATTACTTTTAATTTGGTTAGTTCTATGCCCCGTCGATTAGAAGCTGTAATTAATGCTAAAGGGTACCCAACTAAGTACTAGTAAATGAATGAAATGGGAGAAAAGCATCCTGTATGAATACTTTTTTGGGTATACTTAGAATTATTTAAATTTATTTTTCATATTGAAAGAAGTATTTTTCTGTTATTATTTTTGTTAGACATGTAAAATGAGATGCCAGCTACAAGATATAGTAAATTCCATAACTTTTATAAGCTTTATTATTGATAAACTTAACAAATAAATGAAATGTGCGGGGTGTATGAATACTTTTTTGACCTACTGTATATGTTACGGAGCTTACGGACAACCAATCAGTACCTACAGTTGTTTTTTTGACAGTTGTAGTATCAAACAAATATGTAATATAAATTCTTAAATCTTTGGTTAAGGTATTTTTTGATTATCTCATAAGTATTTATTTAGTTTATGAATAAATAAATCATGCGTCAAGTCTGTTCTTTTTCTATTTTTTTTCTAATTTCTATGAAATTTTAAGTGCGTGAACATATGCAAGTTTGAGGTTCAAAAATATACTATGAATAGGTAACTTCAAATTTACGGTACGTGTTACGTTAACGTGAACTATAAATCCTCCTTGACACTGGGTTAACCTAACCTATCTGTCGTTTAAACGACAGAAGTACGGGCAGTGCTTTACAAAAATGACCCTTAACTCTAGAATAGTAGCCATTCGTAAAATTTACGAATTTAATGGTTAGTGTCTGCGGAATTGTAATTTAAGGTTAGTTTTCTAGGGTTAGGTACATAGTGCGGCTGATGTACTGAAAACACCATAACCTGTAGTTAAAGATTAACGTCGAAGCTAAGCGCATTAAGTTTTGGAAAATCAAATCTACTTCAAGAATTAAAATAAATGTTAAGTGCTCACAACTTTGCTCGGTGATTCCAATTATTAAGCTATTTTTGAAGAGTTGTACGTGCAGTGTTGGTATGTATTAACATGATTTACATACTGGGAACTAACTTTTTATTTATAATCTAAAAATGGATACTGAACAACAATTTTTAAAGTTATTATTTAGGTTAAACAAGTGTATTTCCAAATTTTATCAAAATTGAAGAGGAAGAACTTTTCGATAAGTACTCAAAAAAGCATAATTCTACAATTATTATAGAATCAGTGAAAGGAATCCATTTTTGGAAGCATTTCTACAGCAATAAAGAACGAAACAGCCACTATTACGAAGTGAACATCTCAATATACATAGAGAAAATTGAGAAACACGGTCTTAAAATCGTTGGTAAGTTATAAATTAAAAGGTCTGATCATGGTACAGTTTCTGAACTTACGAGGGAACGTCAAGATTGCTTCTCTCTGATTTCGTCAGTTTTCGTATACAGGGTGTCCGAAAATAACGCTGATATATTTTAGTCTGATTTTACATTGTTATACACATTTTACATTTAGTTTACATTTTACATGTTTTACATGTACATGTTACATGTTGTTAAATATAATGGCAGTTTGCCATATAAACTTAGTTCCAAAAATATTGCGTTACAAAAATACAGGGTGTCAAAGTTAAAAAATTAAATCACATTTTCTTTCATATTTTTCGATTTCTTCCAGCTAATACCACCAAATTACGCATCCAATGGCTTTTTAGGATGAGAAATTCAAATTATCAACAATTTTGCTGTTTTTTCTAGAGTGCGCTTACATGTGATGATTAGGACCACTTTAAACCGTTACAACTTTTTTGTGCTACATTTAATATCATTTTGGAGCGGAAAAATCTATTTCCCTAATTTTTTTGCTTAAAAGATGTATACCTTATTGATGCCAGTAGAAGCAACGGTTGCAGAGAAAAAAAACATCTTACTACTTATAATGCATGTAAATTATTACAGTAAAACGAGAGCTATTGCTAGATCTAAAAATTTTTTTTCTTTTAATTGACTCGGTTAAAGTCATAATGATGTAAGTCATTGTTTCAAAAAATAAAAATTTACGTAAACGTTTATTAAACAGTCTGTACATACATACAAGGCGTTAGGGAAATAATTTTCCTAAATTTAATCAACGATTAAGGACATCACTTCCAAGAGAAAAATTCCTTACAATATGCATCGAAAACCTAACAGTTTTTGTAAAAGAAATATTTAATTTTTTGATATTTGCAGTTTTTTTTTCAGAAACTAATTGAAGACCTTAGAGCAAAAACGGTACAAGCCACAATCTTGTTAAAAATGAGTTATATGCATTTTTCACATCACTAGGCACGTATCTAGGTTTGAATTGAAAATCATTAGAATTGTAACACATATAACGCCATAAATTCTGCAAAACCTTTTTGCTTTTATAACAAAGTTAGCCATTTTAAAAACTTTAAAGTCGATTTATTTAAAAAGTCAGTTTTGTGGCATGTACCGTTGTTGCTCTAAGGTCTTCAATTGATAAATTTAAAATATAATTACATCCCTACATATTGTTTTGAAATACCATTAAAATGATGTGCCACTTAACCCCGCCGTGCCATTTAAGATTCTTGAAAGGGTTGCAACCCCGTTTAGGGGGATGATCATACATCTATGAATTTACGATCAAAATATGTCTCCCCCGACATCTCAATTGACGAGTTTTCACGTTTTCTTAAAAAAAGTCAGAAAAAAATATTCGGGGTAGACACTTTTCCATGAGATACCCTGTATATGATGCTGTTGACTAAATTTTGATGATTTTGTGACATTCGTCTTTTTTTCCCTTTGACCCTTCAAAAGATTAATGACTCAATACACTTTCAGGTATTAATGATTTTATATACAACGCCCCTTAATTTAACTGAAAAAGAGGTGTCAAATTTTTCACATAATATATGAAGGGTACAGGAAAAGGACTAAGTCACTTTTTTCCTCATATGGGTATTTTGATATAAATGATTTCAGTATGAGGTGCTGCACATTTTAATAAACCAAAATAAGGAAAATGTCAATCAAGTCCAAAGATATTGTCACGTTTATAAGCGTGATCAGTCACTTTCGCTTGTGACTAGCCGAGATCTTTGTGAACTAAATCAGACACTATTGGTTTTATAAAAAACAATCTTAATTTATTATGATAATAGAAACAGTAAAACCTAAAACACTGGTCTTCACTAATAACAACTTAACAGTCACAAACAATAATCACTGAGTGAACGGTTATAATTTATGAACAGTACTTACATTTATCACAACACTTAGTCACTTAACACTTTTAGCAGAAGATTCTTAATTTGCATGGAACGACCCGCCGGGTTGGGGTCCCGGTCCTGACTCCCTTTCTACACCGAGATAGTACCTTTTTATACCAATCATTTAACCCCAATAATGACTTGTTATTACATTCCGATCTAAACCCCATTCTTAGATCTGAGGAATGTGTTTACGAAGCGTCGCCGTTTGCGACCCCGTGGTACTTTTGCCCCATCCGTTTACGCAATTCGCCTAGCGGTGACCTGGTCTACTTAATTGCTTTGACCCAGTTGGGTACAAAGGTGAATTATAGTTTAATGATACTTCCGGTGCCTCACACTAGGGTGTCTCGTGACAATATTAATATTTAAAGTTTTGGTATACTGGGAAAAAACCGACTAAGTCATTTTTTTTAAATATATAGTTGAGCATTCATTTCAAATTCATTTCTTTTAATGGGTTCATATATACAAAAAATAAAGAAATTTAAATTTAAATCGTATTTATATCATAAATACGATTTAAATTTTTTCTTTCATCACCATTATTGATCAAGAAGGCGAAGCACGCTGACCTCATGAGCCTCATGAAATTTTACAGCCCAAGAGCACAAAAATTCTATAGTGATCTGGCACACGAGTAATTTTCAATTAATAAAAAAAGTAAAAAAAATAAAAATTACCTAGTTAGTTTTTATCTGTTTCATATAAGTTAGTCGGTTTTTTCCCAGAACGAAAAGAGTTTTGCTCAATTTTTTATAATTTATGCAATTCAAAAAAGTTCAATGAAAAAAAAGTTTTCTGCCGTAGTTACAGGATATTTAAAGATGTTTAATCCATTACTACTTGTTTTCATTGAAATATTCATTCTCAATTATGTTTTGAAAATAAAAATTAATTTTTCTATGTTTGACAAAAAAGTGACTTAGTCGGTTTTTTTCTTGTACTCTTCATATATGAGAGACTTTTCGATTAGATATACAATATTGTAAAAAAACCATCTTCAAAGTTCACCTTTATAAAGCAATTTTTGGGATATGTTTGTGAGGACTTTTTTATGATTTTAATCCAGTAACTTTACGTAACTTTTTTTTTCAACTAATTTTATTTTACCACTTTTTTACTAATCCTGTATAATATTCATTACTCCTATTAGATAGATTTTTAGAAACACTACAATTTTTGCCTTTAAAGTTTTTTGAGAACTGATGGTTTTCGAGGTATTAAATTGTAAAAAAAGAAAAAAAACAATGTGAATTATGTATTAATATTTTGGAAACGGCTGAAAATAGACATAAGAAGTTCTACATAAAATTGTCTAGAATTATACCAGGAATCTAAAAATATAATAATTCAATAATATACAGGGATTTCCATTTAAAAAAAGTAACTTTATTTAACCACGTGTTTTTGGCGGACATTTTATTACACCCATTATAATTATTGGATAGATTTTTAAAAACACTACAATTTTTACTTTAAAGGTTTTTTGAGAAATCATACGGTTTGTGAGGTATTAAGCTGTTACTAGACTTATCAACAGTCCTGTATATTATTAGGTTGATGCAAAAGAGATTGCAGTTTTTAAACTTGATATTTAAATTAGCATATTTTTTTACAAAAGACTTTATTAATCAAAATAAAAATCATTCGAAGCAATACATTTCTACTAACAACCAGTTTATTTATGCCGATGGCGTACAATTCTGAAGCTTTAAAAGCGACGAAGTCGTCGAAGGTTTTTCTTGTGTCTTCGTGGTTTCTAAAACATTTCTCCCCCAAAAAGTTTTCCAGATACTTAAAAAAGTGAAAATCGGTAGGCGAGAGGTCCGGCGAGCATGATGGATTGTCGAGAATTTTATATCATAATACAAACAACTTTTGTCGCATATGATTTGGCATTATCATGAAAATGAATTAAATCCTTTGATTTGATTGTCCAACTTAGGGCACTTACTCTTTAATTTTTGGTGCATATCGTCGATTTGTTGACAGTACTTCTCAATACTGACTATCTCACCCGCATTTAAGAAGTTGGGGTGGATGATACTAGCCACCAAATAGTCAGTTTTTTTGGCACATTTTTGACTTTGGGATTCATCGTGGTTCAATCATTGAAACTAAAAGCAATCTCAATCTTCGAATTCTTTTAAAAACTCTTCGGGTCTATTCCCTTTCTCATAATTGGAAATAGTTGAGTTGAAAGGTTTCAAATGCTTTTTGTTTTACAGAAAAAAATCATTTCAACGTGATACAAAATCCTAGTGCAATGTTCTAAAGTCTTAAACCCTTTAAATCGTATTTTCTCAAATTTATAAAAATGTGACTGAGCCTGTTTTTTCTCTGTACCTTTCATTATATGCAATAAACTATAAAAACGTTTCAATAACTTTATTGATTCGTTAAACTTTTGGAATCAGGACATAACAGACTGATATTTGATACTCCAATTATAATAAGAGCACTAGTTTGAAAATCAAAATTAATTTTTAATCATTTATTTAAGAATCATAAGTCTTACCCAAATTCTGTTGCGTATGTACGCGCGACGTCTTTGTTTTATTTCCACTCTAGTGGTATGTAAACGCATTTCTTCTTTTATAGTGACGAAAGCCGCCTCCATGCATTGTACTAAATCGTCTTTATTTCCAATTTTCATGGCGTACACAAGTTATTTGGTTCGCAACTAGATATAAAAACCTAACGTAGTTTAAGTTTGGTGGAGTCCATGGAATGGGACCATGCGTACCAATTTATAAATTTGGGAATACATTATTTAAGTACTCCTTAATGGTTAATCTCCAGCTTGCAGGATAACGGTCATTTTGAAACACAATGGGGCTCTCTTCATTGAAAATTTGCGTCTAAACTAACCATTCAGACAAGCCATTTCATAGAAATTCAAGGTGTTTAGTTAGTCCCGTTCCACATATCGACGGCTAAAGTGCAGGACCTCGTAAACAAATTTTACAAGAGAGAGAAAAACGTCTGCATATTAAAAAGGGGGGTTTTCGATGAATCTTATGTTTTTAATGCAATTAAAAAACTATATTATAAATACTATTATTGTTAGCATTAGAATAAGAAATAATCTAAGAACAAAGATAGACATTTTATTGAATTTCATATGCATAAATAAGTACATTACACAAAAAGAACACATTAAAAAAACTAACTAATGCACAGAAAAAACTACTTAACACAGGTAAACTTTAAATGGATGCATCATTTGTGTGGTAAAGAATCATAAAATGGCCAACAGTCTTTGGGTATCACTTGTTTTATTATTTGAAGATCTAAAAATTTGCGCTTCGAAATAGGCAATCGATCTTTAAACAGTTTAGGAAAACATACTTTTAAGATGAATTTTTGTGGGTCGTATTTGCAAGTCTTGAAAGTCCTCATCGTAATTTAGTTTGTAAGAAATTTTACCATTTTCGTATCGTAGAATGCATATGCCTGTTACTGTGAAACCATGGGCGATTTTGAAGGCCATATTGAGCTGTATTTCAGCAATGACTTGTAACCAAAATCACGAGAGAAATCAAAGTCCTTCGTTTTTACTTCGTACCTTTTTTTCATTTTGGCTTCTTTGGTTACGCGATGTTAATCACTTGGTACATATAGTATTTTTCACGAATCAGTACAGTTACGTCATATGTAAAAAATGGCTGCTTTTTGCACAACGTTGCAGATCGTTTTAGGTTTCTTTATATTTAAAATTTTCTTAAAAATTAAGCAATAACCCCAGTACATTTCTGAGTTTTAAAATATTTAAATTTTTATAATATGAAACCAGGTATAAATTTTAATAACTAGATAGAAAAACAACAAAATTCACACAAGAAAACACACAAAATATGATAATTTCAAATTTCAAAATCAAAGTACAAAATTTGTGTCATAATTGACAACGTTGCAAATTGTTGCCAACCTTACGCTTCTACATATAACTACAAAACATATTAATTATAATAAACCGATTTCTGGAAATTTTTAGATAAAACCAGAGACAACAATGAGACGTGCAACTCATATAGAAAAATTATTCGCTGACATTTAAGACGGTGTAAGATGAACGTAGAGGGCGCCAATAATTAATTTAGTTTTATCAAAACTAAATTAAGGTGGTAACGTTTTTCACCATTTGTGACGTAACTGTACTGATTCGTGAAAAATACTATAGTATGAGCTGTCTGTCAGAGATATGCTATCTTTATCAGGTGCATACATTTTTACATTAGTGTTAGTGTGTTCTTTGTCGGTTCCATTATATTGCCGAGGACGGATTTTGATTTTCCATACGTGTATATTTCTCTACTCTTTAATGTTGTTTCGATAGTGGAGTGTACTAAGCCACATTCCATTTGTATATTGCCTTTCTCAAAATACTTTTGTTCGATTGTCACTTGGTGCTTCTCAGATAGATAGACAGTTAATGCGTTAGACACGATGCAGTTGCGGCTTTGAGCAGTGCAACCGTCTGACTAAATAACAATAGGAAGCTTTTCCTGCTGCAAGAAAAATTTTCCACTAAAAACGAGACAAATGTTGTCTACCTATCTGCATTGCTTTTGTCGAACGAATAACAAGTAGCTTGTTGATTAGCTACATTGTAAATTGTGAAATTGTAGTTGCACAATTTTGTTCGATAGTAAAGTGCATTTGCTGTTAATTGTGGAGTCAGTTTAACTACTTGGACATCCATGGTGATCACCCTGTGTTTTTCCTCTATGGCTTCAATCTTATCAGACTCCTTTTCTCTGCTAACGGCATCTTTCTTATTAATGTGGATCTGGATTTCTTTTATTAAATTGTTATTTTTGTATTGAAAACATGATCGCACTGATCCTTGCGCGGAAGAAAGATTGATAGTTTCATATCTTTAGCAACTTTTTGTTAAAGTTACAATGGATAAGGTCACCCTTTCACTCTTCACATTTTCTGGTGTGTTGTCTGTGTAACTGTGCAAACGATTGAAATTGTTGTTTTAAGTACAATCTTCCGGTTTCTTTTCTACAATAATGTGACGGTATTTTGTTTAAAGATTCTAGAAATCCTTTCAAAAATTTTATTTCTTCTTCATGTACGTTTTGTCTAGTTGTTTTGGTTGCCAAAGTATTTTTTTTGCTTTCCTTCATTCCATTTACACTACTACGAGACCAATTTCTGATTGACCATTCTCCAAGTGCTAAAGTGTTCAAGTACATTCGTTTACAGACCACTAGTTTCTTATTTTTTACTGTTAAATAATACTGTATTGTTGTACCACGCTTAGAATTATTAATAGATTTTGTTGGTCTTTTGGTGAAAATACATTTTACATTGTTAGCAGCAAATATTTTTCTCTGGTCCCAAGATAAATCAGACCAGAACTGATTAAAAATTTCATGTCTTATGGTTTCTGATATTAAATAATATTTTCTAGAATTTTCACTTTTCTTAGATTTGCAGTGTTTTCTTTTCTTTTGTATACAATTGCAGCGTATACCCAGAACCCTTTTTTTCCTTGTGGTGTCGTGGAAAGTGTTCTTCTGTCCTCTTGGTTTTCTGAATCCCAAATATTGTTTACATGTTAGCCGTAGATGTTTATTTATGTCTTGCTTTCTTACTTCTTTCACTTTCTTTTGTGTTGTAGCCTGTACCGTTATATTTTGCAAAACTTGTCTATCATTATTTATTTCATTGTTTGAAGAGTCTGCTTCATAATTTTGCATTTTGAATAATTTTTTTAACAAGCGTCAAAGCGCGTTTTTTTTTGACGCGTCGAAATGCTTATGATAGCTACAGTAGTTACGAGGTGCTGCTTTAGAATTTTGCCGTTTAATAGATACGAAATTACGTTTCATAGTTATTAAAAATTAATGCAATATTTAGATAACTTCAAATATTTACCATAAAATGGCTTAAGGTATTTTTCATTAATAACATTTATTAATGTAGGGTATTTCCAACGAATCAACCGTTGCACGTCATATTGCTTGCCTGACATCATAGTCCGGTGACGTTGCCACTCTCTCAAAACTATCGTTAATTTATAGGATTGAAATTAATCCTTTCTGACTACTACATTTCATAGGAATAGCGCTCTTTTTAATTAATTACTTTCATAAAATATTAATTAAAGAAGCAAAAACCAGGATTTCAAATAATTGTAAAATTTTATTATAAGGGATTAGCTATCGCTAGCCCATTCATCAGATTCATCATCGTCGACATTTATTATTAGTGGATTGGTATCCGCTATATCCATTATCTGTTCTTTATTATACCATTTCGTAATCTCCAAATCAGTATGCTCAATGCATTTTCGCCAAGTTTCTCCTGTTACTTTTGCTAAAGCCTCTTTCCACATTTTTAAACTAGCTTTGATATTTTTTACATCTCTGCCAATACGTGCATTATAATAATTCTTACATATTCCCCATATCAATTCAATAGCATTGAATTGACAATGGTATGGCGGAAGACGTAAAACTCGATGACCGTGTTGTTCAGCTATCTGGTCAATTAAAAAAATTTTTGATGGCCTGTTTCTGAAATTAAATTAGATTCACTTTTCTCTGTTTTCTGAAATTAAATTAGATTCACTTTTGAGAGGTTTCAAAATATAGTTGAGGACATACTGAGCAACTATTTTCAACAGTTCAGGTTTATACAAATTTGCAGCAAAGTTAATTTTCTGTGTCCTTAACCAATCCTGAATCGCAGATTTTCCCCCCGAACTATTCAGGATTTTTGTAACCAAGGTGTTATGGTAGGGCGCATTATCCATTATTATTNAAAATTTGCTCCAAAATTATAATCCTTTTTTGGACGAGACCATTAATAATAACAGAATTATAAGGACAATTATTGATTCTTTTCGCAATCAAGTAGTCACCTATATTGAAAGAAAAAAGAGTACTTTTAAGTTGTTTATTGTATCCGACTTCGATGAGTATTTAAAAAAAATGAGAGATTGTAGCATTTGTGGGGGAGAGCCTGAAATCAGAGCAATGAGTGAAATGTTAAAAGCTAACATTACAGTCTTTGGGACAATTGAAAACACAGAGTACAACAATGGTGATATTCAAATAAAACTATTCCATGTGAACTGTTCAGGAATTGATGAAGGGCGAAATCATTATAATTATGGTTTAGAGCAAAGTGTTGTTGATCATATGGTAATCAACAATATCGAAAATAATAAGCTACCTTTAGGAAGAAAGTCTGTTGAGGCTATTGCAAAAATTAAGTGGTACGAAAATAAAGTAATGTTTAAAGTAACTTCATTAAGCGAGATAACAGATAGCCAGTTATTACATCACTATCAAACTGAATTGGAAAAATCTGCAAATGAGGAAAAATTATTGGCAGTTATGATTGATTTGAACAATTTTAATTGGGTAACACTGGTAATTCATTATAAAGATTCTCAATTTCATGGGTATTATGTTGATTGCCAGGGACGAAAGCTGCAATATTCTATTAAAAATGCATGGAATCAAACTAACAACGATAAAGTTAGAGATATTATAGACTGTACAATCAAAAGAAAGAAGGGAATAAAGAAGTACGAGTCTGGAATGTTTGCTTTTAAGGACGCAGAATCTATCATAAAAGAGCAGCTGAACAACAAAGTTATAGATGTACAAAAAATGAAAATGAAATTCACATACGAAACGTATTACCTTGTTGGTCGCCTTAAAAGAGACAGGAAAAATTTTGCAGAAAAACTAAAAGAGAAAGTCAAAATGGAGGTTAAGATAAGAGTATGCTCAAAAATTCTTCAACAGTTGGAGAAAATTAGAAAATTTTCTTACGAAAACGTAAATATTTTCTTATACTTTCTAGAAACAATTACGTTAGAAGATTCCTCTCAATTTGGAAAAGATTATTCAGATAAGTTCAAAGAAGAAATTTTCGGAAGTGAAAATTCATCTTTGGTAAAGACAATACGGAACCTCTTATTTATGCATAGTGACTATAATAGAGCAATAGAAGGAAATACGCTTCACCAAGAAATGATGAAGCTTCTTAAGAAAGATATTAGTTGCAAGAACTTTTTCCAAAAGTTAAAAGATTATATGTGTCAGGTTAGTAGCAACCTTGAAACGAATGATAATAAACAGTTGAATGTACTTGAAGATTTTCTAAAAACACAAAGGGAGATAGAAGAGATGCATAAAAATAAGACTTTTGGCTATGTCATAAATGACGATCAAATATGTAAAAAATTAAGGAAACTGTTTAAAAATTGCATAAAAAAAACTGGAAATAAGCTGAATGCGGGACAAGAAGATGAAATAATGTTTATTCTCACTGCAAACATTATTCCTAATTTGATACCGATATATCCTGAGTTGCAAGATACGTTGAGTACTAAGTCCCAAAGTAAATTGAGTTGCAAAGTATTGAACAAAATAAGAAAATTTAGAAGTGAATTTCTTCATAATTTTCACACATATGGTGAAGATCCCCTAGGAAAGAATTTTATACTCAAAGAAGGGATACGAGAATTACTTGATTACTTTTTTAAGTACTCTTTAAGCGAAAAAGCTTACAAAAAATTCAAAAATCCTTCTAGTCTTGAACAAGAACTCAAATATTTATTGCGCAACACTCAACAAGATTTTAAGAAAAATTTTAAACTAAATAGCGATGTTGAGCCGGCTGCTTTAAAACTTGTGGGCAGTAAACCAGAGCTTTCATGTGTTGTCAAATATTTAAAGTTAATGTCTGTCATTGACAATGAAAGTGTAACAAAAGAAAGAGAAAGGAAACGTAAAATAAGCAAAAACCAAGTGATATGTAGGGAGTTGAAAAATGTTGATAGAAAACGGATATATATAGAATTTGAAAAGCTAGAAAAGGCATTGAATGAAAACGATCTAAACAAGTTAATAAAAGATCTTAAAACATATCTTGAGACTGAGTGTAACATATGGATACCAAAGTGTTATCTCAAAAAAATGTTTGAATACTATCTAAAAGATAGTTCACCCAGTCAATTTGAAGAAATATTTTATAATGACATTTGTGCTCTCATATCGTTCAAGGAAAATTACAAGTTGCCTATCCAAAAAGTTATTGAGATGTACGATAGATTAGCTGAGGGAGAAAAGATTTCTAACTTGTTATACGAATTAAAATTGTCCAGTCAAGACAATTCGTCAATTATAGATAGGCTTTACCACCTTAGAAGCATAACAAATAGATTCATAGATCTTTCTTTATACTTTAATATAACAAATGATAAAAATAACAAAATTGATGTTGTAGTGGACGCAGTAAAGGTCACTGGAAACTTGCTTGAGATGTTCGATAGCCATGTTCTATACCCTTTTTTGTCTGCGAGTGAAGAAGTAATTTTTAGCGATGACATCTTTTTAGAGTATTTATTAAATAAAGAGATAAGTATCACTTCGAATTTTTTAACCGAGTTATTAAAAATAAGCTATATGACACCTTACATTGCTAAGTTAGTATTGGGGAATAAATTAACACCTACACCTCAAGAATTTTCTGTCATAATAAAAAATTTGTTAGAAAAAGATAGTGAGTATCTAAAAGAACTGCTGGATGGAGTGAGCAACGAAAAATTCGAAATTTATCAACAAATTTGCAATCAGATAAACAAAGACAACATTCGAAGCATATACAGTTTGTTTAAAGACCCTAAACACATATCAAAAATTTTCGAAGCTTTAAATAATGGTGCGAAAGAAAAAACAGAAATATTAACACAAGAGGCCTTTAAATTATTAAAACTAGCATTTAATGATTTATATAATAACGAGGAGTATGATCTAATACTTAGCCTTTGGAGATATTCATCAGTATATTGTTTAAAAAGTGCTTCCCTTAGCAGAGATAGTTCAAATTTAGACATTCTGCAGATTCAGCGTATTGTGGCAAGAGTAAAAAACAACATGGGCAGTTATAATGATGCACTTAATATTTTTAAAAGCCTAAAAGAACAATTGTTTGAAGCCACCGAGTCTGATAAGGTTAATCTGTTTTTGGTGGTCTCAAGTGATATAGCATATACCAATCATTTAATTGGTAAATATGAGAACTCATATAAAGAACATAAAGCTTTATATAATAATATGATGGAGCAACTTCAAATTACAGGTCATGAAAGTGAGTTTTCATATGAAATTTATAAAGAAATTATTTTGAAATCAAAAAAATATCAAATTTTATTATTGGATTCAAAATATCTTGATATTGTGACAATCAAAAGCGACATGGCCTATCAACTTGTACTTTTAGCCAGTCAAAAATTCCAGTTTTTGCCACCCAAACGATCACAAGATTACAAAACGAAGTTTGAAGAAATATTGAAATATTTTCAAGATGCACTTAAATTGTATGAAGTGATTTATGAAATAAAATTAACCGTGCCAGCACCACGCCAAAATATTGTATTGACAATCAATGATATTAGGGTTGTCAATAAATGGCTTGCTGATTTAAAATCATTGAGTTTTGAAAATGAGGATATGCTGAATGAAGCAATAAACCATTACAATAAAGCTCTTGAAATGTCCGCTATGGCACTTCAAATGCTAAAGAAAAAACTACGGCAAACTCACTCAACAAACTCACAAACTATGCAAGATATTTCTCGAATGTTACATAATATTGCATATATGAACGCTAAACTGGGAGATTTGAAACGATTAGGCAATCCAAACGAAGCACTAGAACATCACAATACGGCACTAGGACTATATGAGAATATTTTTAACATTCAGAAAATGACACTAGGTGAGGAGCATAAATACGTTTTAAACGTTATGGATAATATTGCACAAACAAATAATAAACTCGCCGAGTTAAAATTACAAGACAAACGAGAAGAAGCATTACAACATTACAAAGTAGCATTTAAGATGTATGAAGACGTTCTTGAGATTCAAATAAGAATATTAGGTAAAAAAAACAGTAAAATCAAGAAAACTAGGAGAAGTTTAAAAAAGACAATAGATTGGATGAATAAGCTTTATCAAATCCAAAACCCTTACGGAACTTGCCCATCAATAGATCAATTGCCAGTATCTATTGGTACAGTAGATGATAACCATGAAACTTGTTTAAGTGATGTGACAGTAAACAACCAGCTTGAACAATTTTAAGCAGCCATAAGCAATTTCTTTTCGAAGTTGTTTCATTTGATATAGTGAAAGGCCGGTAATTTGAGCGATCACTTCTATAGAGATACCGGCTTTCAATGACTATGGCAATGTTAGCTTCTTTTTCATCCTTTCCTCATTCTTTCATTCAGCCTTTTTGATGACCGATTTGGATGCCTTCTTTCCTACTCTTTTCTCTATTTTCTTGTTGACTTATCTTAGCATATCAAATTTTTGAGCAAAAGTAACATTCACATTCATTATGCGTGTTTTTATTTGTTCATATGCTAATAACTCTTCTTCTAACCAATTAAACTTATTTATTTCTTCATAAGCTCGTTTTATTATTACGTACTTTTTATTTTGTCCTTTGTTTTTACTACATATCGGAAAAAATAACACCATTTTTTTCTAAATTTTCCAGTTAATTTTTCGTTTTTGTAAATATTGGTAATTTTATGAATATGAATATGAAATAAAAGTACTTCAACCCGTTCGATGTGCCTGACGCACATATCGCATACGGCGATTCTCAACCCAAATGCTACCGACGCTCCCTACGCGTTTTTTAAAAATAGTGGACAAAGTTTTAAAAAATGTGAAATAACAACCATCAGGAATACATAATTGTCCATAAAAAATCAAATCATCCAAGAGTACTAAAGGTGGCTTTACAAATGATGTGCCCGAACGGCAGTAGCGAACATGTTAAGTCATGGTCTTTGCTTTTTAACAGCAATTTCAGGGTCCAAAATGATAGATTCGACGATCTGAATTATAGCCAAACTACAAAACGGTAAAGCTGAAATTATTGTTCAAGAAATGAATGAGGATATTGTTACGAAACGCAGTGACCTTTGAATTTTACATATGGTATAGGTGCTCCTATAGTGTGTATATTCTCTGTACCTCATGTATCGTTGCAGCTAGAAAAAAAAGTTTGAATAAAAGATGATTGGCTGAAAGAGCTAAACATTCTGAAAATATTTTCAAATATACAGGAAAAGTCAGAAGTCGGGAGATGCTACCAACTTCAGACCTACTCTGTATAATTGAAAATGTTTTTAAAATGTTCGGCTCTTTCAACCAATTACCTTTTGTTTTATTTTTTTTCTAGCTGCAACAATACATGAAATACAGAGCAAATACACACTAAATGAACACGCGGTATATACACCGTATTTCTTTTTGATGGGACATCAAAAGTATTTAGAGAACCACTAACTATAAAAATCTGAAATAATTCTCATAAACCTTGATCGACCTGATCTATCTTTGGAAAATATTTTCGACTTTATAGCGCTTCAGGTGGTATCATTTTCAGGATTCAAAAACCTACCATTTTTCCCTTTTTATTTTTTTAAAGTTAAATACGTCAAAACTTAGCTTATGAAGTCTTCTTGGAACTCCAGAAAATTGATTCCAAAATTCGTAGTCATTATGGCACAGCATCGATTACCGTGAGATCCTGCAGCTGTCAGAATTTTCGAAATTTCTGGAATAATTCCAGAAATAATAAATAAATAAATAATTATTATTCGGAAACCGTAAATTTTAAACATAAGACAATTTACATAAACTGGTCTTAAAATTTGACGATAAATTCGAAAATGAAAAAAAAATGGGGAATTCCATTTAACACGTTACAACGTGTTGGTTGATGCTTTAAAAATTCTGTTTTATATTCTTGTGCGTTATCGGTCTTTGGAGACTGATACTATTATTTAGTTATTTCATTTATTATACTGTACAAATTTATCACTATCTGTAACGTCTCTATGCCAAAAATAAACTAAATTAGACGTTTCGTGCCTGGAACAATTTTTTAAAAATCGAAAGAGAACTACCTACACTATCGGTCCTGGGAGACTGGTTCTACAGTATAACCGGAGGTACCACAAAGTTGAAAATGTTTTTCAAAGATAGATTAGGTCGATCAAGATCTATGTGAATTTCTTCAGAATTTTATAATCCATGGTTCTCCAGATTCTTTTAATATCCCATTGAAAAGAAACACGGTGTATACTTATTGGTAATTTACCATAAGTGGTATCTCACGGCACATGGGAACATAAATAAAAATACTTCATGGAAATCTTCAATTCTGAAAACTACTGAAATTCGATTTTGCAATATGAATTCAATGGCCAAAATCAGTTATAACAAACCAAATGAATTAACATTAGACAGAGTACACGAAGTCCTATGGCTAACATATTGTACATCTTTAAGTAAAAAATGAAGACATCGGTATTATAAATCTTTATAGATTAGCTGTAACCCATTTATAGCCACACAATTATCCAGAAATCCTGTAAGATAAATGGCCATCCCTTATAGTTGTATACATCTAACAACAAAGGTTTCTAATTAATAAATAAGTTTAAACGTTGAAATAATTAAATTGTATTAATAATTATAAAACTTGTAAATTAAATAAAATTATTGTTGTTAACTCTGTTTAGTTCCTTCCCACCAAATCCAATTTCCAGCAAATCACAGTTACACCAATAACTGAAGTTACAACCATAGTCGGGATATTATCTATTCTTCTCATTCCAAATATTTTCTTAAAAGCATTGCGAGTATCAAAGAACTTCCAAAGAGTCATAAGAAATAAAGTGAAAAACCATCAATATTTATATACAATTCTGAAAAAATATTCTACCTTTTTGTTTTTTAAATATGTTGAAGAAGAAAACGGTCTTCATAGATAACCATGGCATAGCATATGAAACTGTGAATGTAATTTTTTCTTTAAAACATTCATATTGAAATAGTTTTTGTAAAATGCCGAAACGATTAGGCTAAACACATAGTGGAGCGAAAAGCAAAGAAGTGATGAAAGCGGAAAGGATAGCAGCGATCAGTAGTCATAATAATAATATAGTTATATTCACATATTGACGCGTTTAAAATCGACAAATAGTTTTGCAATATTTTTAAAATCATTTTCTGTACGAATTTTCATATGAATGGGTTGCAACGTGTTCCAGATAGCTTTTACCGTTTCTTTCACAATTTATGACACAGTAGTTGCATCCATTCTAAAATTAAAACCGAGAGTTCTAAACGATGATCCTGTTGCCAAATATCTAAAAAATAAAAAAAGTTTAAACTGAAATTCTAACAATTTTTTTCATTTCAAATACGTTTTCTTACCTTAAGGTCACTGCAAGGCGTTCTGTTGGAGTGATAGGGTTCAAATTAAAGTTGGTCCAATTTCTTATTAATTTATACTGATTTTTTTTACAATATAGTCAAATGTTGCAATACTTATACGAAAGTAAGCATGAAACTTTTCGGGATACTGACGTAATTGTTTATACAAATGGTGAAATTCACCATGTATATGCCTACTTCTGTTTATTTCGTGCACATTACAACTTCTCCATTTTTTATTTTTTAATGAATACCCAATTTGCAGAGAAGAACTTTCTGCTAATAATAAATCCATGTTGATTTCAATGTTGATTTTAAACGCGTCAATATGTGAATGTAACTATATTATTACTATGACTACTGATCGCTGCTATCTTTGCTCTGTGCTGCACTATGTATTTAGCCTTAAATAGTGAATGAAAGAAAATGGTAGCATCACTAACTTATTCAGAAATTGAATAAAATTTAGTAACAATGTACTTCAAATTTCATTTACAATCAATACAAGATAAAAGGTACAATTTCAATTCACAATCTTTAAATTTTGATGATTAGCTTGGTGAAAAAATCAATATCTGCATTCATGAGTTGATTGACTATATAACTTATATTATAAGAAAAAGTTCGTATGAAAATAGGTCCAAAAACACTTCGTTTCCAAGATACAAGGCGTTAAAAATATATTTTCTCGTGTACCTTATATTGTTTGAAAATGTTTCTGGAGATACAGAATATTTGAGGAGCTCGCATGCAAAATCGGATATATCCATTTTTTACAAAATATTTTTTGGTATTTAGTCTAAGCATTTACAGTCTTCGACACTGAAAGAAGATCATTCTTTACTAAAAGAATTTAAAGAGTTAAAGGATATTTATCCTTTAACTCTTTCAAGACGATTTTTTTTTGTATGAAGTGCAACTAAATATTTTATTTTATAACTTACAAGTATATGACTTCAAGACGTTTCACATTTTTTAATAACTTAAAAAAATTTTTTTTGGTAATAGACATATTTTCCTATTAGACTTTTATATTCAAATGGGTCTCATGAGTGCCAGAATAAGAAACTGAAGAAGATGAAAGATAAGTTTTATTTTAAGCATTGTTATAAAAAGTTCTTAATTGAAGACAAATATATCAAAATAAAAAAATTGTCACTTTGATTCTTTCAGTTCTTACCTCTTTAATTATGATATGGAGTAAAACATTGATGGCATAGTGGAACACATGTTTTACAAATGGTTTTTGTTCATAATTCCACGCTCAATATGGTTCTTCGAACACCTAGTGCAACGTCTTCTCTTCTCCTGAACAACTGGCATATGATCACCAATATTGAACATTGTTTTTTGCCTGTTTTATGGTCGACCAGTATTTTAACGCCTTTTTACATTAGCATTGCTTTTCCCATTTTCAATAAAGCTTTCTACTAAGCCTACCAAGAAGTCCAAAAGCGGTACGGTTTTTTATGCCTTCTTTCATTATAAATAATGAAAGCATTTAGAGCAGTAACAGCAGTAATTAATAACTTGTAAAAAACTTTATTCCACCACTTAGTAGACTTCCGATCAAATTCATACAAACCAGCTAAATGTTCTGTTAAATCAATACGGGTCATATACAGGGTGTCCCAGTAAGGTCGGCAGGGGGCTGTATCTCGGAAAATAGAGCAGATAGAAACTTAGAGAAAAAATTTTTATTACTAAAGTGGCCACGAGAAATATCTGGAAAATATTTTTAGCTTGATAGGTCCACCGCAAGGAGGCGTAATAGGCAGGGTAAATTCTTAAAAGTGAAAAATCTATAGAAAATTTTAGATTAAGTGACATATTTTAATTTACCATCAATAAGCTTATGCGATTTCGAAACTTTTTTATCTGAANTAAGCTTATTGATGGTAAATTAAAATATGTCACTTAATCTAAAATTTTCTATAGATTTTTCACTTTTAAGAATTTACCCTGCCTATTACGCCTCCTTGCGGTGGACCTATCAAGCTAAAAATATTTTCCAGATATTTCTCGTGGCCACTTTGGTAATAAAATTTTTTCTCTAAGTTTCTATCTGCTCTATTTTCCGAGATACAGCCCCCTGCCGACCTTACGGGGACACCCTGTATTTGTTGTAAAAGTGTATGATTTTGGGACAGCCAACAATGACTTTTTCGCCAGTTTTTTGTTTTCTATCGACAATTTGATCTCCATGACAGTTGCTGATTGCCAAAACTTCCTTTGTATCCTGGCATCTAGTTATCCTGTCATTTGTACACATATATTTGGCTTCGCCTTTCTCCAATTTACACTGAGCTTTGGATATATTTATTCGCGTATTAATGCAAGTGCCTACTGCAATATATTTTATCGTTTTCATGAGTTTCGCGGATGTGAAAAATCTATCTGTTGTTTAAATTGAATAATATTTATTCTTATTTTAAATAGAAAACAAAAAGACTTATATTATATTGCAGATTATATTTCTAAACTACGCAGTCTTATAATCTATTTCAAGTGTCAGACCACATTCGAATTCAAGGGGTCGCCACCATCCCTTATATACAGGGTGAACCAGAAATACGTTCCGAAATTTTTCCTGGTGAATTTAGAAGTAAAAACAAATGAGGTTAGTCATATAACAAAAGTCCGAAAACTCAATGGTTCTTGAGCTACGGCTCATCAAAGTTGAAGAAATATATCACGTTTTCTTCAATACGTTTCGACTGCTTCGAAATAATTTCATGAAATTGCGTATATGGAGGTTTTTTGGGATGGTAAATTCAAATTTGTGATCGATTTAGCTGTATTTTCTAGGGGGCGCCACCGGCAACGATTTCGACGTATTTAAACCGTTGCAATTTTTTTGTACTACCCTGTATGCCATTTTGGACTAGAAAAATCGATTCTTCCATCTTTTCTGCTTTAAAAAGGTATATCACATTGAAGTCGCTAGGAGCAACCATTTCCGAGAAAAACGCATCTAAAGCTAATGATGCATGCAAATTATCCAAAAGGAAAGACAGTTTTTTTGCGTAAATAATGGGTCATACTTCAACAGCGTACTACTGCGACCTAAATAAGTCGATTTACTTTAGTTTATCCTAGTGCCAAAATCGAAAATAACAAAGATACAGGGTGTCAAAGTTGAAGAATACATAAAACTTCCTTTAACCTTGTATAACTTTTTTTAACTTTTTTTGCTCTTTCCGATGGTGTCAATAACTAAATTTTTGCAAAAATTGACTTAGCTCATTTATTCCCTGTACCCTTCATTTAGTATAATATTTCCAACACTATCAAAACAGATCGCAACATTTGCTCGCTTTACCGAAGAAGTAAGTTTATTTACTACTTGTTCTCCCAGAGTTCCATCTGTCTGGTCTTCTTTTCCACAATATACATTTAGATCGTAAACGTAACTTGTGAAAGAATAATTTCTCACCCACAACTTTATACCACGTTTTATCGGCTTTAGCGGTAAATATTGTTTGAAACTTGATCTGCCTTTGAATTTGATTATTTTATCATCTATGGAATGGTAAACTGAATCCATTCCAGCTTTTTGATATGTATATTTGAAGCACTCCGGAAGCTCTTCGACATAATAAATTTTGCTACATTCCATACAAGTCATCAAAGTATTATATGACATTTTTAGGCTAACACCAGTTACCGCCATAATTTCTGAATAGTCAGTCAATTTCACATTCTTTCTCGCGTTTCTCTTCAAAATATTTAACCTCTCATTGGTGCACTGAGATATAAAGATGAACAAACTTTTAGGGAATAACTTTAGAAAAACCTCCAATTCTAATGAGTTGTTATCTACAGAGTGAGTCTTAAAGGGCGAATAAGCTCTGTGGTACGTTATAGGGTGGTCCTCAGGGAGTATGGGAAAAATAATAAAAAATATCTTCTTGTAAAATTGAGGGAGGGAGGTGTTAAAGTGCAGAATTAACATTTTAATTTTTTATTTTCCTTTAGACTGTTAATCTTCACAATGTAAAACTCGGTACTTATGGGCATTGAAAATAGGAAATTATGTAAAATCTTCACCAAAAGCTTCAAATTTCGAATTTGGAATAATTACAAAATTTTGAATTATTCAAGATTTTTTGGTGTACACGCTCCAAAATTCCATTTGGCAACAGTGTTTTTGCTTCACAATTAATAATAATGACACTAGTACCTTTCATATTAACATTAAGTTAAAAAAGAAAATTGAGGTTTTAATAAGTTATTTATAAATAAATATATAAATAAATTTACGAAAGTAATTTCCCGAACACCCTGTATGTATGAACAGGGTGTTAGTTAAATTTTATGTTAATTTAACCAACGATTAAGGAAGTCATTTCCAAGAAAAAAGTTCATTACAACATCTCTCGAAAACCTAATAGTTTTTGCAAAAAAAAATATTTAATTTGTTAATTCTTGACTTTTTGAGGCTCTTTTTCTCAAAAACGAATCGATAAATTTAAAACCTAATTAGGCACCTATATGCAGTTTTGAAATATCTTTAAAATGAGGTATCACTCGACCCCCCATTCCATTTAAGATTTTAGGGGTGAGTCACCCCCTGCTCAAGGGGTTGAAGATAGAGAATTGGAAGTAAGCCCGAACAGTTTCCCTCTCGATATCTCAATTGACGTGTTTTTTGGTTAGAACTCATTTCTTTTGCTGCAAGAAATATTGGGGGTGGGAAGTTTTGAAATGATGGCACT
>JABRWK010000256.1:0-27659 GCA_013372445.1 Hypothenemus hampei | reverse complement strand
GGTTCTTGAGCTACGGCTCATCAAAGTTGAAGAAATATATCACGTTTTCTTCAATACGTTTCGACTGCTTCGAAATAATTTCATGAAATTGCGTATATGGAGGTTTTTTGGGATGGTAAATTCAAATTTGTGATCGATTTAGCTGTATTTTCTAGGGGGCGCCACCGGCAACGATTTCGACGTATTTAAACCGTTGCAATTTTTTTGTACTACCCTGTATGCCATTTTGGACTAGAAAAATCGATTCTTCCATCTTTTCTGCTTTAAAAAGGTATATCACATTGAAGTCGCTAGGAGCAACCATTTCCGAGAAAAACGCATCTAAAGCTAATGATGCATGCAAATTATCCAAAAGGAAAGACAGTTTTTTTGCGTAAATAATGGGTCATACTTCAACAGCGTACTACTGCGACCTAAATAAGTCGATTTACTTTAGTTTATCCTAGTGCCAAAATCGAAAATAACAAAGATACAGGGTGTCAAAGTTGAAGAATACATAAAACTTCCTTTAACCTTGTATAACTTTTTTTAACTTTTTTTGCTCTTTCCGATGGTGTCAATAACTAAATTTTTGCAAAAATTGACTTAGCTCATTTATTCCCTGTACCCTTCATTTAGTATAATATTTCCAACACTATCAAAACAGATCGCAACATTTGCTCGCTTTACCGAAGAAGTAAGTTTATTTACTACTTGTTCTCCCAGAGTTCCATCTGTCTGGTCTTCTTTTCCACAATATACATTTAGATCGTAAACGTAACTTGTGAAAGAATAATTTCTCACCCACAACTTTATACCACGTTTTATCGGCTTTAGCGGTAAATATTGTTTGAAACTTGATCTGCCTTTGAATTTGATTATTTTATCATCTATGGAATGGTAAACTGAATCCATTCCAGCTTTTTGATATGTATATTTGAAGCACTCCGGAAGCTCTTCGACATAATAAATTTTGCTACATTCCATACAAGTCATCAAAGTATTATATGACATTTTTAGGCTAACACCAGTTACCGCCATAATTTCTGAATAGTCAGTCAATTTCACATTCTTTCTCGCGTTTCTCTTCAAAATATTTAACCTCTCATTGGTGCACTGAGATATAAAGATGAACAAACTTTTAGGGAATAACTTTAGAAAAACCTCCAATTCTAATGAGTTGTTATCTACAGAGTGAGTCTTAAAGGGCGAATAAGCTCTGTGGTACGTTATAGGGTGGTCCTCAGGGAGTATGGGAAAAATAATAAAAAATATCTTCTTGTAAAATTGAGGGAGGGAGGTGTTAAAGTGCAGAATTAACATTTTAATTTTTTATTTTCCTTTAGACTGTTAATCTTCACAATGTAAAACTCGGTACTTATGGGCATTGAAAATAGGAAATTATGTAAAATCTTCACCAAAAGCTTCAAATTTCGAATTTGGAATAATTACAAAATTTTGAATTATTCAAGATTTTTTGGTGTACACGCTCCAAAATTCCATTTGGCAACAGTGTTTTTGCTTCACAATTAATAATAATGACACTAGTACCTTTCATATTAACATTAAGTTAAAAAAGAAAATTGAGGTTTTAATAAGTTATTTATAAATAAATATATAAATAAATTTACGAAAGTAATTTCCCGAACACCCTGTATGTATGAACAGGGTGTTAGTTAAATTTTATGTTAATTTAACCAACGATTAAGGAAGTCATTTCCAAGAAAAAAGTTCATTACAACATCTCTCGAAAACCTAATAGTTTTTGCAAAAAAAAATATTTAATTTGTTAATTCTTGACTTTTTGAGGCTCTTTTTCTCAAAAACGAATCGATAAATTTAAAACCTAATTAGGCACCTATATGCAGTTTTGAAATATCTTTAAAATGAGGTATCACTCGACCCCCCATTCCATTTAAGATTTTAGGGGTGAGTCACCCCCTGCTCAAGGGGTTGAAGATAGAGAATTGGAAGTAAGCCCGAACAGTTTCCTCCTCGATATCTTAATTGACGTGTTTTTTGGTTAGAACTAATTTCTTTTGCTGCAAGAAATATTGGGGGTGGGAAGTTTTGAAATGATGGCACTGTATATGACTTACAAAAAGTCGCTTTTGTAACAAAAAAAACAACATTTGATACATTATCTTTATGCAATTTATTGAAAAATATACTAAAAGTCCATTGGTACATTATTTGTTTTGTGTATATCCTTCATATTTTGCTCTTATTATTAATAAGAATGAACTACAACATGCAGCTTTTATACTTTACATATGCCCTCTCTTATTTTGGATCCTAATGGCAGCAGAATATTGACAGAAATCTTCAGGATTAAATATTTGAAGGATTTTCGCCCTCGACAATGTACTGCCCAAAATCTCAAAATCAAGTTTCTTGATTTAATTGTTCCATATGCATTTAAGTCCTCCAGGCTGTTGTTATCTGACGAAACTTGAAAGAGGAATTTTAACTTGTTACTTCCAAATTTGATTTTGTGCTAAATATTTTTCAATTTGCCCTTCATACACTCACCATAATGATTAATTAAGTTAATATCAATACAGCATGAACTGATATCAACTCTATTATTTTTCTAAATTTTGGATATTTAATAGATTCTTCTTATACTCGTATATATTATAATAAACAATTTAGTGAAGGTCTGATATTTCAAGAAGTCCACTTCGCCAGTTTTTACTACATCTGAAACCTCCGGTGTAATCTGCGTAAGGCTCTGCATTTATACATCTTCACCCCGGTATAAGACCAACGCATAGTTGACAGTTTATTTGAATTATCGCCAATTATATTGTTACGCACCGTAACACAATTCATAGCACAAATGGGCTCAAAAAATGTACTTGCCGTCTTAACGTGGTTATTACACTTTATTAATTCGTTTATAGTATCTCGCGTTAAAGTATTAATTGGCAGCATTCTATCAGCATACATTTCTACTCCAGCAAACCAAACTCTTTTGCTCTTGAGATTTCGCAAAGTTGTCACGTCACTCTGTTCATTTGATTTTATTACTGTCACTGCATGATAGTGATTGAAGCTCCCTTCAACAATCTATTGATATGAGGTTATCCAACATATATTTAATCTGCATCTGACGTAGTCATTGTCGCTTTTTGATAATTGTGCCCTGACATACATTCATCTTCGTGGGAAATCTGGAGGCAATTGATTTTCAATTTCATCGGTAATTTCGAATTGGTTGCGCTCGTCAACGTGCAGAAATCCCTCACATCTTTTTGTTTCGTTTACATTCACGGTACATCATACTGTTTCCAAATCTTTTGAAGGGAGTGCGTCCTCAATTTGTTCTACCATCCAATCATTACTGGAGTAAATTTAACTTGTTCATTCTTTATTGGGTTTTGTGGCAAATTTTCCTTCAATTTGTCCCTCAAACACACAGGAGAATTTGTGTTAGGTTTTAGGGCTGCAATCTGATTATGAAAACGGTCACATTTAGAACTTTTTCCTTTTCTTTGAATAATAATTTTCAAAAGTGGTTTCGTATTCACAACATCTCTTCTAAAATTATCATCGTTGTTAATTGCAATTCTGATGACTTGGATCGATGTGGAAGATTATAAAGGGAATTTCTTCCATCGATCTTATTATTTTTTTGAGTTGATTGTTCCATATCCATTTAAGTATTCCATTTAAAATTTAATTCTTTTATTGTATTAATTTTTATTCATCGGTTTATTCGAACATTTGTCAATATTTATCTGTATTTTTTTATTAAAAAAATTAATGTTTAACCCATTAAGGGCCAAGGTATTAAAAAAGAAATAATATCGAAGTATTTAATTTGGCTTAACTTTTATATACCAAACTAAAACAAAAATTTCAAAAAATGACTAGGGTGTTCAGGAAAAAAAGGGTCGGTTAGCGAGAATAGGTTACCATTACTAACATAAATATGAAGGGTACCCGGAATAAATAGGTTAAGTCAAAATTTTAAAAGTTTGGGAAAATCATTATTAAAAATTGACAACTCCCTAATTTTACCTATAATAAAAAAATAAAATACAGTATTTTCCACGTAGATGACTGATTGATTTATTTTTCACAACCAACATTAGATAGAATATATTTTCTTCTCTCTCAAATGGCGTCAATAACTGAATTTTGGCAAAAATTGACTTACCTTATTTATTCCGTGTACCTTTCATATCTATTTCTATGAAATTTATTGAAGCATTTAGTATAGTTACAAATGAATTTTGCATTTTAGAGAAATGAAAACCGTTTAATTAGAGCATTCTCAAAGAGGAACCCAAATTGTTACCTGAGTAGAATGCTTCTTATGTCACGACACTGAAATTTTTAAACGTTTACTAAGGTTTTCTTTTTAAACATATTATTGTCCAATAAAAGTAAATTAATTTCCTTAATTTTGTGTTTTCCTGATTGACAAATTTCAATGCAATCTTTCAACAGCAATAAAGAACTGAACAAAAAAATATTTATGAAAAGGTGCGTAAAGGCACCGTTGGCGCTAAATGGGTTAATTATTTCATTAATAATAAATATAAAATTTAAAATACATAACATTATATACAGTGTGGCTCATTTAAAATCGGGCCACTCCTATAAAATCTTAATTCACCGTCCGATTTTGATAATTTTTGGCTCTTTTTCATGGTCAAATTTTAAGAAAACCCTTTTAGAATTTTTTTCTTAATTTGACTTCGGGGTCGCCTTTAGAGTAATTTCAAGTAGTTCTACCCCAAATTTCGTTAAAAATGGCTTTTCCTTAAATAAATTACAAGGCAATGAAATATGCTCAATTTAGAGAGGAATACCCCTTTATTTGCGATCCGATTTTGATAATTTTTTTAACTTGTAGAACGTCTAAAACTCTATTTTGTGACAAGTTCCTAAGACGAAATAAAAAATAAATAAGAAAAAGGAAAGAAAAAAAATTAAAAAATTAAAGTTTCTTCAATGTGAACTTGCTGTTCTTCATATTTGGATTTAAGTAATTTTAATTCCTTAATTATTTTTTTCTTTCCTATTTTTAATTTTTATTTTTTCTTAAGAATTTGTCACTAGATAGGGTTTTTGATGCCCTGTAATTTAAAAAAAAAATGATCAAAATCGGACGGTAAATAAAGATTTTACAGGGGTGCCCCTGTTTTAAATGAGCCACACTGTATATAAAATAATTCCGGGTGAGATGCCCCATTTCATTTTTTTTTGGTAGAGATGCCCCGCCTTCTTAATAATCTGTTAATTGTGGGGTTTTCAGCAATTAGTCATTAGTATGTTATTGTGTATACTATATTCTATTGTCGTGAGCTGATAGAACACCCTATATAACAGTTCGTATACCAGGTATCCAAGCGAACCCTGGACATATTTAGGAAATTAACATGGGAAATCGGTTTTTATTTTTTTGTGCCTGTACGGATTATTCAATTGAAAAATTTTTATATGAAGGTACTCAAGGTCGGCTATTATTCTGCAATTTTTTCAATGCTCTAATTAGAGTCGTTTTGACTTAAAACGTCTCCAAAATTAAAAAATTCGAATGCCTCGCCAACCGTTCGAAGCCATGATTCAAAACTACATTTTTGAAATGTATGAGCAGTCTAGCGTGAAAACTATTGAACCAATCCACTTGAAATATTATAAACATAGTAATAACATCATTCACTTCTAGATAACAGAATTTGATTTTTAAAATTTTGAAAAAAACACCGTTTTTCAATCGTGAAAGTACATTTTATCATAAATGTTATTTTTTTAAATGCGCGTCATTTTTATTAAAAATTTACAAATTACTTTTTCGCCGACGTCAGATAGAAACTATATACATATCGACCTCTGTAACGAAAACTATAGTAAGTCGATTTTGACAGTTTTGAGATAATCGAGTTTAAACATTTTATTGTCAATATAATTTCTTATTTTATCACCAGGGACACATTAAATTTAAAGTAATTAACTAAAAATTCATTCATGTTCGATATAGACATTGTTTACTAGGCTATAGTAAATGAACTTAATATATTTTTCGTGGGAAATTATTGGTTTTTTAAACATACTATGTTTCATAAAAGTGTGTTTGGTTTCTTGTGGGAAACAATGAGCGTTACGATATATTTACACCAAAAAGTTTAATAAATTTTGCATCTACTACATATAATAACTCAAAACACCGATTTTTCGAGTTACTATAGTTTTCGTTGCAGGGGTCGATATGTTGTAAATATGTATATATTTTTTTTTTGGTTGCGGATGAAGGGCTAGACAGCTAAACCGCACGCTATTTTTTAATTACCATCTCAAACCTTGTGCCCCAGCGCCATCTATTTTTTTGTAAATCAATTAAAAAAATGTCTCTGTACACTACAATAAATGATTTATACATATACAGGGTAATTCAGGTTTTAACGATCAAACTTTAACAGCGTATTCTACGAGTGGAAATGTGAAAAAAGTTCTTATTAACATGTGTCCGAAAACGCTTCCTTACCAAGATACAGGGTGTCAAATTTGAAAAAATAAATCGCATTTTCTTTAATAACTTTCGATTGTCTTGAACGAATTTAATGAAATTTCGCTTTTGGGGATGTTTTGATACGAGGAATTCAAATTTATCGTCCATTTCGGTATATTTTCTAGAGGGCGCCACCGTTACTCCAAGTCGGTCATTGTCTGTGATCCGAAGGTACCTCCGAATCCTGGTGAACCAGTCGAATCTTGTTCGGCGGGGTTTTAACTTACTTAATTGTTTTGACTTCAGACGGTTACAAAGGTGAATTATGGTTCGGCGGTATCTCCGGTGACCTCATTAGGGTTTATCGCGACAATATTATAAATAAGTGGTATGCATTTTTCGATTTATTCATCTTACCAGAAACGCGTTTATCAGTTTGGAATTTTAAAAAAATACACTTCAGATCATCTATATAAAAAAAAGCCAAATATATATTACTAACCATGTCCGATTATGTATAAAATGACGGCGATCCAAAAAAGTGGCGAGTTTATTTGAAAACGTCATTTCGGGAACGTTCCCGTACATGGTGGCGCATTCTCGATATGATCATAACGTTACTGAGATGACTATTTTGTTATCAAAATGATGTGAGGGGTATAGAATTAAAGGTGGCAATCTCCCATTTGTCTGGTTTTGAGAAAAACACAAAAAATTGTAAAAATTGTTTATATGCAAATATTAGACTAAAAGTAATTTGTAAATTATGGAAATACCGTTTGGCATCGTTTGTTAAAGAAACTAACCTAGAAATTCCTTAATAAGCCTATATTTAAATTTTAAGTTGCAGATTACTACTTGTTTGAAGATTGCCGGTTTTGAAAATAAACTTTGTTGATAGTGCTAGTTCTAAAAGTGATTAATTGTATGAGTGAAGTTAAATTAGAGTACCAACAGCGTAATTAGAAAAAATATATTAAGAAAGTATTCAAATTCCACTAAACTAATAAATCTTGAATTTCAGGGACATATTCACATACTTCTTCACACTTTAAGTCTTAATTAGGATCTCGATGATATTCATTTGTTTCATGTTGCACATCATCATGAATAAGTAGTTGTCAATAATACTGTAGCTGATTTATTTCTGACCATTTTGTATCAAAATGATTGGTCAAAAGTCTCCCCACATCACGAAGCTTTAATGCATTAATGTTATGCGAGTTAGGCGCAGCTTTTTCCGGATTAATCATTTCTATCCGTTTCCCTTTTCGCATAACACTAACAAAGTGGGCTAAATCATTTTTATAATAAAGTTCACCTTTAATTAAAATATTTTCAGACCTAGTTTGTTTTAGAATGAATTTTTACAATCTTTAAACCTAAAACCCCATGCTCTCACTGGTTTTAGAACTTCTTGTACATCAGTCTTGCAATCGAAAACACTACAGCTTTGGTTCATATCAACAACCGGGGCAAATTCGGCCTTTATTGTTTTATATTCCTTAGACAATGTTATAACTTCTCATTTTTGCAGTTCTTTCTTAATTTGGCCAAAAATTCGATCTGACGGTAGAAATGAGTGGCCAACTGCAGGAAAAACTAGTTCTACAAGATTTATGTTTGGTGGAGAGTTTAGCGTTAGCCACTTGCAGTACATGCCAATCATTGTTGAGTTTTTGTTTTAGCCACTACATCCGTCAGCAACCGGCCGTATATTTTTTGTCGTATTGCCAAAATCTGTTTCACTTAATCGATGAAACACTGCAGAGGAAATTTCATTCGATCCTTTACCAAACATGTCTTTAGTCCAACAATTCGCATATACGTTTTTTTTTGAAAGTGAAGATTTTGATGATCCCTGAACAATGGTAAAATTATAAAAATAAAGCTGCCTTGAATAATAGGCGCTCTGGTCGGGAACTTTAGGAAGGACTAAATTTTTTTGACAATGAAAGGCAAAAGTGATGAGGTCTTCTCTATTTTCTCTAAGTGATTCGAAAAATGCCTTAGCTCGAAGCTTGTGAATTTGTTTTTCAACCATCAATTTATTAATAAGTTCCAAATTTTTCTCAAATTTTATTCGCTCACGGAGCTCCAAATATTTTTAACAAAAATCGGTTCTTGGAGTTTCCAAACTCAGATTATTATGTATACTGTTTATCAATAAAATCCGAACACCAAGAAATATTCAATAAATATTTCTAAATCTTATCGTTTATATTTGTATACCACTGGACATCAATCGATTAAAGTTTCAAGTAGATTCGATAAGAATTATTATTATTAATTATTTATTGTTTTTGTTATTTTTTAATTATTATACGTCGGGTTTGTTTTGGTCATTTGATGGGTTCTGATAACATTATTGCACTTCAGTTTGAATTGTATTCTCATAGTGTTCAACAAATAATGCCCCGAGTGCGGCAACATCGAGGATTTCGACAATTAACTTCATTTGAACGGAGGCGGATTGTCGGNCACTCAACAAGATTTTAAGAAAAATTTTAAACTAAATAGCGATGTTGAGCCGGCTGCTTTAAAACTTGTGGGCAGTAAACCAGAGCTTTCATGTGTTGTCAAATATTTAAAGTTAATGTCTGTCATTGACAATGAAAGTGTAACAAAAGAAAGAGAAAGGAAACGTAAAATAAGCAAAAACCAAGTGATATGTAGGGAGTTGAAAAATGTTGATAGAAAACGGATATATATAGAATTTGAAAAGCTAGAAAAGGCATTGAATGAAAACGATCTAAACAAGTTAATAAAAGATCTTAAAACATATCTTGAGACTGAGTGTAACATATGGATACCAAAGTGTTATCTCAAAAAAATGTTTGAATACTATCTAAAAGATAGTTCACCCAGTCAATTTGAAGAAATATTTTATAATGACATTTGTGCTCTCATATCGTTCAAGGAAAATTACAAGTTGCCTATCCAAAAAGTTATTGAGATGTACGATAGATTAGCTGAGGGAGAAAAGATTTCTAACTTGTTATACGAATTAAAATTGTCCAGTCAAGACAATTCGTCAATTATAGATAGGCTTTACCACCTTAGAAGCATAACAAATAGATTCATAGATCTTTCTTTATACTTTAATATAACAAATGATAAAAATAACAAAATTGATGTTGTAGTGGACGCAGTAAAGGTCACTGGAAACTTGCTTGAGATGTTCGATAGCCATGTTCTATACCCTTTTTTGTCTGCGAGTGAAGAAGTAATTTTTAGCGATGACATCTTTTTAGAGTATTTATTAAATAAAGAGATAAGTATCACTTCGAATTTTTTAACCGAGTTATTAAAAATAAGCTATATGACACCTTACATTGCTAAGTTAGTATTGGGGAATAAATTAACACCTACACCTCAAGAATTTTCTGTCATAATAAAAAATTTGTTAGAAAAAGATAGTGAGTATCTAAAAGAACTGCTGGATGGAGTGAGCAACGAAAAATTCGAAATTTATCAACAAATTTGCAATCAGATAAACAAAGACAACATTCGAAGCATATACAGTTTGTTTAAAGACCCTAAACACATATCAAAAATTTTCGAAGCTTTAAATAATGGTGCGAAAGAAAAAACAGAAATATTAACACAAGAGGCCTTTAAATTATTAAAACTAGCATTTAATGATTTATATAATAACGAGGAGTATGATCTAATACTTAGCCTTTGGAGATATTCATCAGTATATTGTTTAAAAAGTGCTTCCCTTAGCAGAGATAGTTCAAATTTAGACATTCTGCAGATTCAGCGTATTGTGGCAAGAGTAAAAAACAACATGGGCAGTTATAATGATGCACTTAATATTTTTAAAAGCCTAAAAGAACAATTGTTTGAAGCCACCGAGTCTGATAAGGTTAATCTGTTTTTGGTGATCTCAAGTGATATAGCATATACCAATTATTTGATTGGTATATATGAGGACTCATATAAAGAATATAAGGCTTTATATGATAGCATAATGGAGCAACTTCAAATTAATTCTCGTGAAAGAGAGTTGTCGTATGAGATTTATAATGAAATTATTTTGAAATCAGAAAAATATCAAAGTATTTTAACATTGGATTCAAAGTATCTTGATATTTTGAAAATCAAAACTGATATGACCTATCAACTTGTACTTTTAGCCGATGAAAAATTCACGTTTTTGCCACCCCAACAATCACAGGATTACAAAACGAAGTTTGAAGAAATATTGAAATATTATCAAGATGCACTTAAATTGTATGAAGTGATTTATGAAATAAAAGTAACCAATGCAGTACCAAGCCAAAATGTTGTGATGACCATGCGTGATATTGCGCTTGTCAATGAAAGGCTTGCTGGTTTAAAATCGAAACTTATAAATGAGAAAATGTTGAATGAAGCATTAAAATATTGTTATAAGGCTCATGAAATATACGCCATGGTACTTCGAATTGAAGAAAGAGAACAAACTGAGAAAATTCATCCGGCAAATTCGCAAACTATGCAAGATATTTCTAGAATGTTACATAATATTGCATATATGAACGCTAAGCTGGGAGCTTTGAAACGATTAAGCAATCTAAACAAATCATTAGAACATCACAATACGGCACTAGGACTATATGAGAATATTTTTAACATTCAGAAAATGACACTAGGTGAGGAGCATAAATACGTTTTAAACGTTATGGATAATATTGCACAAACAAATAATAAACTCGCCGAGTTAAAATTACAAGACAAACGAGAAGAAGCATTACAACATTACAAAGTAGCATTTAAGATGTATGAAGACGTTCTTGAGATTCAAATAAGAACATTAGGTGAAGAAGACGAGAAAACTAAGAGGACTAGAGCAAATCTTATAAAAGTAAAATATTGGATGAATAAGCTGTATCAACAGAGTTAACAGATCCAAACCTCTGGCGGCGCTAGCCCATCAGAAGATCAACTGCCAGAAACTACTGGTACAGTTGGTGATAAGTATGAAACTTGTTTAAGTGAAGTGAGTAGATAACCAGCGAGGGCAATTCTAAACAGCTCTAAGCAATTTCTTTCTGAAGTTGTTTAATTTCATGTAGTAAGAGACCGGCAATTTGAGCGATAACATCTATGCAGGTACCATCTGGCCCAACAATTTTAATTTTTTATTTCGGTAATTCTATGAATATGAAATAAAAGTTCTTTAACCCTTTCTATACGGCGAGAAAATAATTTAAAAAAAATTTTTTTTGGTACATATGATGTCCCAGCAGTAATTTCAAAAATTTTCTCAATTGAGACAGCATATGAACGGAATATATTATATTCCGTCCGTATTGAAAGGGTTAAGTCTTAGTCTATGCTATTCTAATACAAAATAACATGATTTAATTTTTCCCTGGCCTAATCTGGAAAAATAATATAATCAGACTATAAAGATAATTTCCTGGAGGTTCTCCTTGATCTTCTTGATCTGAATAAGCTTTAGTATTGAACACGCTTTTCATAAATTTTGGTCTTTGTAAATTATATTTCTATAATGTATGTGGAATTTTGGGAGGTCTTAAAAAGAATCTTGACAACACTCTTTCTTTTAGCAACAATTTCAGAGTCCAAAATGATAGTTAATTCAACGTTCTGAATTGCAGCTAAATCAATAAAGCCTAAAATATCATTTATAAAATGAATGAGAATATTGTCACGAACGATACCGTGGCCTTTGAACTCTATGCATATACATAAACACCGTGTTTCTTTTCGATAAGATATTAGAAGTAGGGGAAGGTGTTGTACCTTGGACCATTTTTTTTCTTTAAGTCATATTTCAATAATGATCGCGCCTATATGATAAAATTTCATAGTAATGTGGGGGTGATAGACTTGTTTCTTATTGTATACAATAGAAATATTCGTATTTCAAAATTTATGCCCAAAAAAAAAGGATTGAAAAAAAAATGTAAAATGGTCCAAGGTACAACACATGTTTGTACTTCGGACCAATCATTATTGTACCTTGGACCAATGATGAAAATAGTCTTCCTGAAATATATTTTTTATTAAAATGAAACTTAAATACTGAACAAAAAAAAGGTATCCAAAATAGTTTTACATAATATTAAATGATGTATCGAAGTCGATCGCAAATGGAAGCTGAGCTTCCTGTCTTTTGGATGAACCTACTGATTTAGGAGGAGGAAGGTGTAATGTTACATCACTATCAAAGATAAAGGAAGGACTTTCATCACTAGGAATAAAGTTTCTAGAAGCTGTTGTTCCAGGTATCTTCTTGTAAAATTGCACTTCAAAACCATCTTCCACTTTTTTAATCACCTTGGCTACGTAATATCTTTTTGTTTTTTTGGTTGCCAATTGAACTAAAACAAAATCTCTCTCTTTAATTGATTGATCACCCAATTCTTCACTTTCAGCTTCCTCTCTGATGCTTCCAAAAAATTGTTCCAGATTTTCATCTGATGAAGAATCATTCAGCTTCAAGTTTTCCACAGTTTCCTCTTCACTACTTTCTTCTTTACAGATTTTTTTGTCGGTTTATTAGTTTTATTTAAGGGTTTTTTTATTTTAGATTTTTTATTTGATGACTTAGATTCTTCAATTTCACGTCTAACGGGAGAACTAGTTAGAATTCTGGTTTTACCTTTGTTGCGCAATTAAATTTTGTTTGTTTCCACTTGTAGAAGATTCTATCAGTATTTGCTCACCTCCTTGAATATTGATGGAATAGTTATCAACGGTAGCATTGTTTGGTGAATCTTGAGGACGATCAGTTACATAAGAGGAAAGAAATTCTTCCTCGCCGAATATACTTTCATTGAAGAGACAAATTCCGGTCACACTAAAACCCTTGATAATATTACTTATTGTAAAAGTCTTCAAATATGCTACTCCAACTATTTCCGAAATATCACAAATGCTGATAGGTTTGCCTGGGTTATTTGTGAGCCACTGGTGGGAAGCTTGATTATAAAATGCTTTATATGGTCCACATACAGTCCGGTCGAGCGGCTGCAGTTTGTGGGAAGTATGGGGTGGCAAGGTTAGTAGTACCACACCATTTTTCTTTGCCAAATGGATTGCAGGAATGGAAATATGCGATTCGTAATTATCAATGATTAGTAATACTTTTTTATCGACAGTTCATCCTGATGGATTTGCGCCTCCTATAGCTCCAGGCGGAGCTCCCTTCAATATGTGCTCCTTAAAATGCACTCTTGGAAAGATGAGCATTGGAGGAACCTGATTACCAACGGCATTCACAGCTGCCACCATTGTAACATTCACTCCCCGTTCTCCTGAAATAACGCTTCCAATTTGTTTCTGGCCTTTTTGGGCAAGAATTTTAGGAGGAACATGTACGGTAGTATTGCCTGTTTCATCTAAATTATACACATGCCGTGGTTCAAAGTGGTAGTTATCATACACACTTTTTAAATTTTGAAAAAAGTCGCCCACATTTTTTTTATTAAACGAAGTAGCACGTGATAAGCTTGTGGGCTCCGGTTTTCTTAAAGATACTTCTTGATGCCTCGAAAGAAACTAGCGAATCCATTCCCTTCCGCCTTTTCCATCTTTAATCCATGAATTTGGGACTTCTTTTTTGTTCTCAATGGCAAATTGATATGCCAACTTACGAAATTCATCTTTCGTCAGACCGTAGTGTAGTTTTGCAGCTGTTTTTAGGTAATCCACTAGAAGATCTTTCTCCATATTTGAAAAAATTCTTCGATGCGCGACGTTGGATTTGTAAATGAATATGTTTTCTTTTGTTTCTCGATTTATTTTTAAATGCCGAAGCAAAGTTGTCTTTGATATTTGATTATTTACCGCAGCTTGACATATGGAATATTGTCGCAAAAGAACATCTACAGCATTTTTCAAATTGTTTTTTTGTACTGGTAGACGAACTCTTCCTGTTTTACTACGCGGCATGCTTTAGAAATTGACAAAATTGTATGTTTCAATAAAATATTTAGTTTACATGTACCTTGGACCGGTCCAAGGTACAACCACTGTATTGGTTCATAATACGTGTTACGCAAGTTTGGTTGAAAGCGTTATAAAAATTTGCTAAGGTTATGTTATGGGATTTAGGACATAAAGTAATTGAAAGAGTGGACAATAGTATACTTACCACAAAAAATAACCTAGATCTATTATACAAAATAATTGGGTAACACTCAAACGAAAAACAAGAAATTTTTACTTTTTTATCCAAATATCTTTGGAACTGCACTGATAAAAAAATTCGGGAATCACCTAAAATCTACTTAGACGCTGCGCCTTCTATCCTCAGTATAGTCAATTAAATTTAGTAGAAATCTACTATTCTGTTATAGTATAAGAAATATAGCGATTGGTCCGAGGTACAAACGGTCCAAGGTACAACACCTTCACCTATCTAGAGAACCATGGATTATAAAAATTTGAAAAAATTCTCATAAATTTTGATTAACTTGATCTATCTTTGACAAATATTTTCAACTTTATAGCACTTCTGGTGGCATCATTTTGAGGATTCAAAAAGCTATCATTTTTTCCATTTTATTTTTTTTAAGTTAAATACGTCAAAACGTAGCTTATAAAGTTACTTTTTGACCTGAAAACTACGTACTCATGGAAGTCCAGAAAATCTATTCCAAAATTCGCAGTCATTATGGCACAGCATCGATTTTAGTGAGAACCTGCAGCTGTCAAAATTTTCGAAATTTCTGGAGTAATTTGAAAACCATAAATTTTAGACATAAAATACTTTACATAAATTGGCCTTAATATTTGATGAGGAATTCCGTTTAAAATAAGGAAGTTAATAGCTACTTCTGGTATAACCAGAAATGTCACGATGTTGAAAATATTTTCCGATGGTAGATCAGGTCGATCAAGATCTATGAATTTTTCCAGATTTTTATAGTCCATGATTCTCTAGATACTTCTAGTGTCCCATTACAAGGAAACATTGTGTATACTTATTGGTAATTTACTATAGTTGATATTTCGGGGCACATGGGGACATAAATCATAAAAATATCTACATACTTCATGCAATCTTCGATTCCGAGTACTATTGAAATTTCATTTTGCCATCAATTATATCAGACCAAATAAATTAACATAAGAATCAGAGCAGTATACGAAGTTCTATGGATAACATCTTATAAATCCTTAAGTAAAAAATGAAAACAACGGTATTGTGAATTTTTATAGATTAGCTGTAACCCATTCATAGCCACACAATTGTCCAGAAATAAATCGAGAAATCCTGTAAGATAAATGGCCATCCCGTATAGTTGTATAGATCTAACAACAAAGGTTTCTAATTAATAAATAAGTTTAAACGTTGAAATAATTAAATTGTATTAATAATTATAAAACTTATAAATTGAATAAAATTATTGTTATTAACTATGTTTAGTTCCTTCCCACCAAATCCAATTTCCAGCAAATCACAGTTACACCAATAACTGCAAAGTTGCAACCATAGTCGGGATATTATCTATTCTTCTCATTCTAAATATTTTCTTAAAACATTGCGAGTATCAAAGAACTTCCAAAGAGTCATAAGAAATAATGTGAAAAACCATCAATATTTATTATTATAATTCTGAAAAATATTCTACCTTTTTGTTTTTTAAATGTGTTGATGATTAAAATGGTCTTTATAGATAACTATGGCATAGCATATGAGGCTTTAAATTTAGTTTTGCCAGTTATCGATTAAAATCTTAATTGATCAGGTACTGGTTGCTACTAAATCCTTTATCCTCTGGTTTACAGTATCTATTACTTCTTTGACAATGTTCATTTATAATTCCAGAATTTTAAAAAAGTTTTAAAACCAAATGGCTCAAGAATACTCTTTAGAATGTTATATTCATTTTTTCACTGACTCATAGCATTACCATTGTTTCTACGCTTGTGCGAATACATACTACGTAGCAGTATTCCACAGCAATATTTTCTCGTTAAAACTGTAAAGTCTGATACATTATTTGTTGTAATTTTGCCAAAATCAATAACATGAGAAATTTCAGTAAATTTTGCTGTTAAAAGGCAAAAAGTATTGTCAAAGTTTCAATATGCGGTCCATGTACTGGCGTTGACCGATGATAGCAATACCCTTAATTAACATAGTTAACTCGTTACCCAATAACTATTTACTGCATCATATTTGCCAAGTTTTGCTATTGTTAATGCTATGTCTGCGTCATCAGGAAGTAATACTGCGACTAAAGTCATTCTATCAAACGGACCTTCGTTTCCATTTCATTTACTCTCCGTCCACTCGCAGTTGAAGACCCAACGAGACTTTTGCTTCTTTTATCACGAGGTACACAGAAACCTTTTTGATCTTATCAACTCAAAACAAGAATATAAAAATTATAAGGTCAAATATCACAAAATTAATGTATAGTTTTTTTCACCTAAAACAACTTGAAAGAATAACTCAACAGAGGGGACACTTAAACTGACGGGTAGTAGTAGTATTCTGGGAAACCTAAGAAACAGGTGACATGAATCTTAAAAGAGCCTTAAGTGAAATTTTTTTTTTATGACAGTGTTGTAATCATGATTGCCTACACACCATTGCCACCATTGCCACACATCGAATTCTTACCACCTACCAATAAGCCGCCGAGAGTCCATTCTTTATAGGTCGAGGTAAGTGGCCACTTCTCTATCGTGAAAAGAATCTCTTAATGATATTATAGAATTGGAATAATCATTTAAGCAAATCAATATATTTAAATTAAGTATTAATAGAAAATTATAAAAGAATGTTATTCATCGTTAATTGTAAGGTCTCGACGTTCACAACCAGGAAGTTGTGAAGTCGTACCTCCTGATTGTGACAATATTATTGTACAGGGTTATTCAAAAGTTAGGCATGAAATTAATTTGAAATAAAAACACACGTAGATTTTGAATTATTTCAGTTTATTTATTTTATATGAAAGTACCATCGATGACAGTTAAACGTGAAACAATATATCGTTAAGTATTATGAAAAAGTCATCAAAAATTTCGAATTTTGTATTGAATCGTGCCGGCGTTCTCATGGCGTTATTAATGAGACAAAGAGTGACCTGCCTCATAATCAACTGTTCGTACTAATGACTCAGAACATTTTCAGCGATTACAATATTTATGTAATTAAATAATAGATAACGATATTAGGTTTCGCTCACATATTAAAATACTGTACAGAGTTGTCCATCAAAAACTTATCATCCAGATTTTTCAGTTTATGTAAAAAAAAAATACCCGGATTCGGCGAATTTTATTTTGGAAGGATACATATTTTTTTATATTTCCCATCCGGTAGCTCCAATCTCTAATTGAGGAAGATTAAATTGTTAAACTGAATAGAACATCGAGTAATATGACATTTTATAGTGTCCAATTCTTTTTTCATTGATATCTTTAAATGTGAAAGAGTGGATTGCAAGAATAATGCAAATTTAGGTTTTGAGTTATCTCAAGCGACTTTTTAAAAACCAATGAAATTCGGATGATTAAAATTTAATTGATTTATACAATTCCCAAAAGATATACCTATTTTGTATTTAAAATCTAAAGTCATAAATATAACTCGTCACTTTAATGACTGCTTCGCTTTTTCCTACCTTTAGTTTCATGTTCATCAATATGCTAGCTTAGCAATTCCATACCACGTTTTGTGGTATGTTATTGACTTCTTCATAATTTCTATAAATTGTTTTATTAAATATGGAATTGCCGAGTTTTACAAAAATTGCAATTTATTACTATTATTATAAAACATTGACTCTCCATAATTTACACTGCAAGTAAAACAATTTTTAGATGACACTTTTATTGATCAGGACCGTACAGGCCTTTACGTTTTTGGATTTGTCCCTGTTGGACCTTTCTCTTAGGGACATAGCCTGAATCATTTATAAAATTGACGATAACGAACACCGAACCGAATGCAATCAAATTTCACCTGCAACGTTATGAAACGTCGGAAACCTGTTCCGTTCCTTTCTCCTGTTTTAAAATTGAGCGCATCAAGTTTAGGGTTTTTTGGTTCAGGATTCATGTTTTTAGTGCTATGTAATAGATCGAAAGATAACAAGGTTTTTTTCGCGAGAAGTTTTATATCTGCAGAGTTAACACATATCGTCGGCAAAATGATAGAGGAATGTACCTGCAAAATCCTTATTTTGAGATATCAATGTTAAAAGTTCTCAGGTGTTCGAAAAATTACCTGACGTACATTTTTTTATGTGTGTTGAATATGCATACTTCAAGGCTTGAAATAAAAACCAGCTAAGTGCCAAAAATTCCAATATCTAAAAACAGTCCAAAAATCTCAGTTATAACGTACTCAAAGGGACCTTAAAAGTAAGTACATTATATCAGAAGTACGTAATAACGATAGACATTGAAAACGAAAAAATTCGAAAAATGCATTTTACACCAAACGAATTTCACTTTTTTTAGAAAACTTGTTTACATGTCTTACTTAAGTCAGTACTTTTATAGTTCATTCGCGTTAAGAAAATAGTGTGGAGAAGCATAGGGACTAAAAATACGGCTCTGTGATTGGCTTAGACACGAGCTTGATTTACTCTATAAAATATTGTCTCCATGTGTCGAAGTTGTAATCAGATTCACATTGAACGTTATGATTTTTTTATTCGTGTAAATTAGCCTCACTTAGCTCCACCCACCACTGTTTTCTTAACGTGAACGGACTTTAGAAAAAAAACTTTGAAAAAAAAACAGGAAAAACAAGGTGAGCGAAATTTTTTTTTGCTAGGTGTATTTTATTAGTACAAATAATTTGTGGTAACTATCTACTATTTAAAAATCTTAATTTATATGTCGAAGCCACATACTGTGTATGACATTTCATGAAAAGGCTGATCAGTTTATAAAATGATTAGGTTTGGATAAGTTGTAGCTCATGAAATGTCCAGAAATGTCATGAACTGATCAGACTTTTCATGAAATGCCATATTGCAGATGTGGCTTCGACATATACATATTCTAAAAAATTTAAATCTGTAGTTAATCCGTTATAAAAAATAATTATTTAGCTTTATATTTTAGAGGTTCATATATTTTCTCGCCTCAATGGAAGACCTAAGAATGATAAGAGGATAATGACCACTTTTGATGAAATTTGTTTTTTGCGCGATTCTATACTATAATAAAAAATCGCTTTATCGTTGTTTATGTAAGTAAAACATGTAGCCTTCTCCAATCCGCCGATAAATAGGAAAGTGAGTTATTCACTTTTAAATTTAGTTTAACAGTTGCTTTGAGAAATGGATAACAACCACCCTAATCAGTTGTACTCAACGTTTTTGCTTAAAATTATTTAATTATTAGCTAATAGTTAATTTTTATATTACTTAGTTAATTCTAAGCATTTTTGTATGAATTTTCCTTCGCTTGTCCTACGATATAATTACACTCTGTAGTATCCGTATCCGTGCTGTTTGTGTACGACATTTGACAGGATTTTGGGGAAATACATAAATCCCTAGAAAACAAAAACTCCCTAGCCGGGGACACCCGAACCTTCTCGGTTGGTTCTCATTCCGTTTTCGTCGCTTGCTGTGTTCGATTCCAGTTTCGAAAAATGCCAAAAAAAGAAATCGAGAAGAGGCGTTCCCGCACTCATCCAAACGCAAAATAAAGAAATTATGCACTAACATGGAAAAAATACAAAGAAAGCTGGCAGCTTATTTACCCTCAGAATCGTCCGATTCGGATACCGATTCGACATCCTCAGGTAAGTCTTTTACGCCGCCATTTTCTATTCACGCGAACTAAACAAGGGTCGCCTGGATTGAAGTTCGACTTTTTGCCCTACTCTCAACAAAGAAACCGAGTGGTTTTCTTCTGTTGTGGCACATACCGGTTAGATTAACGAGTGTTAATAAAATGCCGGGAAATTCGAGTGAATTTCGCTTGTGCGGGGAACCCCTACCAGCATATTCTAACAGCGATTTTATTGTTTCTGGCAAACATAGACAAATCTTCTGAGAAATTGGGACAGGATTTCCAAGGCCACCAAGGAAGGGAAGGTACCCCCGACAATAAGGAACCGGACCAACCGAACTTTGATATACATATTTGGATCTAAGGCCGAGAAAGAAAAAGAATTAGGACCAGCAATAAACGAGGAAATTGCTTCCCGTTGGAGTTTGGTCCTCACCAATGGCTTGCCGGAAACCCAGCGTGACTCTCTCGTACTTAAGTATAAGGTTCCTGAAAACTGTTCGTCACTCCTTCCGCTGAAGGTCAATCCCGAGATTCTCCCATGTTTGTCCCCGATGGTGACAAATCAAGATCGATTTTTATCGTCTTTGCAACTTCAATTGGGAAGGGGTATTGCGGCGGTGGCTTCCGTGGTACACCTAGAACTGGAAGCATCAGCGGAACCTGGCGCCAACCTTGACACCTTGGCAGAGGCATGTCAATTATTTGCCAATGTCCACCACACACTGTCTAAACATCGCCGCTGTAACATTATGCCTGCCCTAAACAAAAACTGTAAGAAGATTGCCCAGACCGTAGGGCTGGACGAATTTCTATTCGGATCAAAATTCGCGGAAAACTTCCAAATAGAGAAGGCGCTGCAAAAGGCCAGTGTAGAACTCCAAAGAGCCAAACCAACGTCCTATGCGGCGAAGGCAGGTCCATCAGGCCTTTCAACTAGGAAGTCTTTAAACTCCTCGCGCCCAACTTTCAAAAGGAGACGGAAAGAAGAAGGGGGGGGGGAGGAGAGAGAGGCAACAGAGGACACGGTCGCCCTCTGGGAGAAAGAGCACACTACCCAAGAGGTACCAACAAGGGAGGACGAGCCGCCAACGGAAATAGTAGCCAATGTGCCCAAGGTAAACAAATATGTAGGTCAACTGGGAAAATATTTTCTTGCTTGGGAGGAGCTACATACCACTAAGACCACTTTAGGCTGGATTAGAGACTTAACAATTCCTTTCATCAGAAGGCCCCGACAAACTCGGTTACCCTCGGTAAGGATTCCGGTAAACCAGAGACCAAATTACAGAAACGCGATAGGGGCTCTAAAAGAAATAGGCGCTATTACCAAATATCATCCACCTGAGGGACAATTTCTTTCACCCTACTTCCTGAATAAGAAACCCAACAGCTCTTACAGGTTTATCCTAAATTTAAAACAGCTAAATAAGTACATTAAAACTACACACTTTAAACTAGAAGACTACCGCACGGTGTGTAAACTGCTATCCCGAGACTGTTTTATGTCAAAGATAGACCTGCAGGATGCCTACCTTATGGTCCCGGTCCATGAGAGATATCGGAAATACTTACGGTTTGAATTCGACAGAACCCTCTATGAATTCACGTGTCTCCCACTCGGCCTAAACATAGCTCCATACATTTTCTCAAAAATCATGAGAACGGTAGCCCGTTCCCTCAGACAAGAAAATATTCTTTCGGTATTTTACCTGGATGATATACTCATAATAGGTAAAAACAAACTAGAGTGCGAAACATTTACTCAAAAGACCATGGATCTTCTATCAAAGTTCGGATTCATAATTAATAAGGGAAAAAGCTCTATATCACCTCAACAAGATATCACTTTTTTAGGACTTCACTATAACTCGATTGACATGTCCATTTCTCTACCAGTAGACAAAATCGCGAGAATAAAACAGGAGACCAAAAATATTATGAAAAACCCAAAGAGAGTCCAAATAAGAACATTCGCCCACTTAATAGGGACTTTAGTAGCTACTCTCCCTGCCACTAAATACGGCTTTACCCATCTCAAACTTTTAGAACGTGAGAAATACTTAGCCTTGTCTCGCTGTTCTCAGGACTATAATAGAGTCATGGATATCCCAGACGAACTGTCCGGAGAACTTAATTGGTGGTGGAAAAACGTAGGCTCAGGTAGAAACATCAAGGCTCAGGCTTATGATCTAGAAATCTTCTCAGATGCCTCCCTAACAGGTTGGGGCGGTTACTCAGGAGGATCACAATTTCATGGGTTTTGGAATACTAACGAGGCGAAGGAACATATAAACTATTCAGAAATAAGAGCAGCGTACTTTGTTGTTCGAGCATTAACAAAACACTTAAGGAATAAAAACCTCTTAATCCGCGTAGAAAACACTACGGCAATATCCTGTATCAATCGGGGAGGTAGTCTACGATTCCCAAAATTAAACGAAATATCTCAAAAACTATGGTCCTTTTGTGAATCCAGAAAAAACTTTATACATGCAAGTTATATTTCGTCTTCCGACAATTTTCAGGCAGACAGAGCATCTCGCTCCTTGGCAATTGATGCTGAATACGAGTTAGAAGCTGGCCCTTTTGACCAAATTGTCCGTACTCTAGGGTGTCCACAAATCGACTTATTCGCAACACACCTTAACTCTAAATGTAATAAATTCATTTCTCGGTTCCCAGACCCAAGTTCTCTTAGTATAGACGCGTTCACGGTCGACTGGTCCAATTATTTTTTCTACGCATTCCCACCTTTTTCCTGTATTTTACAGGTACTCGAAAAAATTAAAAGGGAAGGTTCAGTCAGGATAGTAGTGGTAAAAAATTGGCCCTCTCAACCGTGGTTCCCACTTTTCCAAAATTTGCTCGTGGGGGACCCTATAACTTTAAACCAAAAAGTACTTTAATCAAATCTCCTTTCAGGACGCCGCACCCCCTCTGCCGAACCCTTTCCCTGGTGGCAGGGAAGTTATCCCGGAATTCTGCTTAGCTAAGGGAATCCCAAATGAGGCGATTTCAACAATCACCGCTTCCCTCACAAAAGGAACCTTAAAACAGTACTCTTCATGTTATTCGAGTTATTGGGACTTTTGCAAGGAAAACAAGTTAGACTTTTATTCGTATCAATTACAAACCTTTTACGCTTCTTAAAATTCCCCCTAGATAGAGGTCTATCCTACTCTGTTCTTAATTCTTATCGATCGGCTCCTCCTCTTCAGCCCAAACAAGAAGTATTCCTCAGTCATAAACAGGTTTATCAGAGGGGTTAGTAAATTAAACCCTCCTCGTCCCAGATATTCTATAACATGGGATCCAGACCAGGTGTTTTCCCTAATTCAAACGTGGAACCCCCTAGACTCCCTCAACCTGGATGAACTGACCCATAAGCTAGTAATCCTCCTAGCCCTCACTACGGCATGCCGAGCCCAACCCTTGCCAAAATGCACTTGGAAAACATAGTGCGCTCCGAAACCAAAACAAATATCTTTGTATCGGACCAACTTAAAACTTCAGATCCCAAGTCCCTACAACCGGTCCTCGACCTACCGTACTATAGAGAGAAACCAGAACTCAGTGTGGCTCACACTCTAGACCATTATATGTATAACCAAAACGGAAGCCCTCCGAGGAGAAGAGAAATATCTGTTTCTAACTATTAAAAGCCCCCACAAAAGGGCCTCCTCCGAAACCATCAGCAGGTGGATCAAGGACACTCTATCCCTTGCGGGTGTAGACACCACAATATTTAAGGGACACAGTACCCGACATGCTGCCACATCCGTAGCTCTTAGGAAGGGAGTCACATTGGACATCATAAAAAATACTGCAGGCTGGACCCCCTCGTCGACCGCTTTCCTCCAATTTTATAATCGACCCATCCAGGAACCAAAAGAAACCTTCTCTGCTTCCCTTTTGGACTGACAGCCCTCGATTTCCCTCCCCGATATGGGGAATCTAGCTGTAACTCAAACACGTTTTAAAGCAGTTCCTTGTGTTCCATTAACATTTTTCATTCGTTCCCTTTAAGTTGTAAGTTTTTACTTCGTTCGTTCGTTAATAAACTTGTTCCTCAAAAAACCGTGTGTCTCTAAAAATCTACAGAGTGTAATTATATCGTAGGATAAGCGAAAGAAAATTATACGATTAATCTACTTACCTGTAAGGAAGATTAATTCTAATTTTCCGAGCTTGTCCGTAGATATAATTACACGCCCGATCCCACCTTATACTTTACCCCGCTTGGTTTTTTGAGGGGAACCTCCCACAGAAGCAGCCACGGAATGAGAACCAACCGGGAAGGTTCGGGTGTCCCCGGCTAGGGAGTTTTTGTTTTCTAGGTATTTATGTATTTCTCCAAAATCCTGTCAAATGTCGTACACAAACAGCATGGATACGGATACTACAGAGTGTAATTATATCTACGGACAAGCTCGGAAAATTAGGATTAATCTTCCTTACAGGTAAGTCGATTAATCGTATAATTTTAATTTTTTTGAGGTATAATTACCAAGATGGAGGAAAAGTTATTTTTGATATTTTTTCCTCTCAATGTAATCTTTGACAATAAACATTTCTTACTTGAAATCAGATTCAAAATATTGTATACTTGTAAAATAGAATTTTACTGATGATACTAAATTATTCCAAATGATTTGTTTTTTGAAAATTTGAAATTTTAAATTGTTATCAAATTCTCTAAATACGTTGTCACTCCTGATCGATGTGACTGGCAAGGCTAAAAGGAAAAACATTATCGTGTGACATTTTTTTTTGTATTTACAGCATGGTAAAATTTACACACCACGTGCATATACATAGTGTTTCTTCCGATATATAACAGAGTGATTTTTTTCTGTTACTCTGAGAAATAACTATAAACATAAAAATAAAAATGGTTCATCTTTGATATACACGGTGTCAAAATGTAAATATTTTTTTATCTATTTCTTAAAGTTTTCAGGATAAAGAATACAAAGGAGGAGAGTCCATAAGGCCGGTTTTCGGCACCCCTCAAAATTGGACCAAAATGACCGGAATCTCTTCCTTATACCCTTAAAAGTAATATGCAGTCAATTCCCGCCTAAACGGAAGTATATACAATTTATACTTGAAGTTTTCATTCATGGTGCATCAGCGCGCTCGTATTAAGCATTTCTTAGGCAAACAAATTGTTTTTGAAAAAAATATTTCAGATGAAAATTGGATGGTTTAAAGGGCGACATAAGATGGTGCGTACTTGAAGCATGAAAACAATTGAAATTTAAGCGTCCATTGACGGTTAATTTTGCAAACGACACCAAAAAATGTAAAGTGCCTAATTTCGTCCCCATTCCTAATTTCGTTCCCTTGGTACTCCACAATCTTAGTACTAGCACCATTTATCACGCGTGGTGCAAGTATCGGGTGATGTGAATAAGTCATAGTAAAATTTTTGTTTGCCGAAACATTTCTATTTCCAATCTACGTCGAACTTTGTGTTTTTAGAACCCGCGAGTTCCTGTTGCGTAATTTGGAGATCACTATTTATTGTACGATAAATCATCCTTTCTTATTTATTGCATGTATTCTACTTAAGTAAAATGTTACCAGTAGCAAAAAATGAATTTTGGAATATTCAGTCAAATCAGAACAGTAGTTCCTTTATATTGAGGAAGTACCGTGGTCCCAATTTTGTCCCACATGTTTCGAATTTCGAAGAGTGTAAAAATGTTTTTTTTGTTACAGATTCAGTGTGTTGAGTGCTGTTCTTGGGGACACGAAATCTATTCAGATGCCAAAAATAAAAAACAATTTCTATGCCTCTCATGTCTAGAAGAAAAATAATTCTTCATTTTCATTTTGATTACTATATTTTTGTTTACGTTTACTGCTTTTCAAATAAATTTTTATTAACTTAGCAAGAATAATTTACAAAGAACTTCTGTCTTTAAAACCTTATGTTATCGGAATTTTTGAGAGGGGACGAAATTAGGACGCTTTTTGAAATCTTGCTAATTGCACGTAATTTCAAAACACTCTTTTTTGATCGGGTGAAAGTACTTTTAGTGGTAATTTTGACTATGTACGGATGGTTAGTGGATGTAGCCTTCAAATTTGGTGGATTTTCTCTGAAAGCTATAGCTTTTAGACCTCAAAGTGACTAGGGAAAGAAATTAGGGCACCTTACTTTACTCAAAAAATATTAGTGTTTGAACACATTCTATAAAGCATAAAGAATTCAAAAATGTTATTATTGAATGTCGGTACTACAATAGAATAAAGTTTAATAAGGAAGAAACTGAAAAAAAATGAAGGTATATGTATATTCTAGGATTGTCATTTCTTGGAGTTGTTGTGGTACTATTTCATGCAGTGCGCCCTATTTGTATTAAAGTTTCCAGGTACAAACAAAAATAAAACAAAAATCTAATAATGATAATTTTAATTAAATTGAGAACTGAATTTCTATCTTTTTGGATTTTCTTAATTGTATACTGGTTGGGGGATTGGTTTTAAGATTCTACATTTTCTAAATTTTGTTGCTGTTGAAGAAAGTCTAAGTTTATAGTTTTTCTTTCTTGAAGTTGGAATGCCATAACTGAAAGGAATTCTGCCCCAATTATTCGGCAATTGTAGTACTGAATTAAAATCATAGGATTTTAAGTATGTAATAAGTTGTAATCACTAAATTAATGGAATTTAATCACATTAGTTCACTAAGTCGGATATATGAGACCTACATTTATAAAGTGTTAAAAAGAATAAATCCCAAAAGATAAATTTTATTTATGGGTTGAAACAAAAAGACTCCAAGAATAATTCAAGTTTTGTACAAGACAAGTTATTGAAATTTCCATTGTTGAACATCCCTACAATTCGATTTTATTGTAGATGTATTTGGGAGTTTATTACTGAAAATTACAGTATTTATAGGAAAAAAGCCATCTCTTTTTAAAATTTCTAAAAAAGTTACAAAGTTGCTATTCTTAAAGTATTTTGAGAAAAAGACTTACTTATTTTAAAATATATTTAGTTTCGCAGCTAAAGTACAAGCATTTATGTAAGACTTTGTTAAATAAATGCGAAAGATTTTAGGGGGTGATTGCAGAGATTTTTTTCCCGAAAAAAGTTCATACAAATATACAAAAACACTTTGTTTCAAAGATAAATAATACATATTTTAATTTAACATATTTTAATTTGAAAATACGTTTTGAGGTATTCATACAAAATTTGGGGCACGCCAAAGCGGGATAAACGTATGTTTTTTTGAATAGATACAATATTTCCACTTACATCAGTGGCGTCCATGCAAAATAATATTTTTTAGTCGATAAAATAGTACGCCACTGAATGTTTACAAGTACAAGAATAAAATTAGTATATTATTCAACGAGTGTAAAAGTACGCCATTAAACATGAGAATGAAGTTTGCAGGACGAGTCACAGATGTTTAGTGGCTCTTTTTTCACGAGTTGAATACTATACTTTATCTACGACC
>JABRWK010000255.1:84511-95308 GCA_013372445.1 Hypothenemus hampei | reverse complement strand
TATACAGGGTTAGTTAAAAGTTTGGAAACGGGCTAATATCTCAAAAACTTTTGAAACTAAATTAACGAAACTTAGTATATGGGGGCTTGAAATTATGCTCGATTGAACTATGATATTTGCAACGTTGTCAAGTTTATATTTTTCTCCCTAAAAATCCAAACTTTGTTTTTTTAAATGGATACACATATTTTTTATTTAATTTTTGAATTCTATGTAAAATTCTAAGTATGTTTCATGTATCATGTTAAATAAAAAATAGAGTCTGAAACAAAAATTATTTCAAAAATTTATAACTGAAAATTTCAAAATTTCATTTTTTCTTTAAATAAACTACAATAAACATAACAAAATAAAAATTTTATATTTACTTTTTCGATTCTTCAATATTTAACGTAGTTTCCTTCACTTCAGCTAGTAATTCTGGTCCATCGAACCATTTAAATCTAAGATTCATACTTAAATTTCTCGAGTACTGTTATGTTTTGACGTAAGACATGATACATGAAACATACTTAGAATTTTACATAGAATTCAAAAATTAAATAAAAAATATGTATATCCATTTAAAAAAACAAAGTTTGGATTTTTAGGGAGAAAAATATAAACTTGACAACGTTGCAAATACCACAGTTCAATCCAGCATACTTTCAAACCCCTATGTACCAAGTTTCGTTAATTTAGTCACAAAGGTTTTTGAGATATTAGCCCGTTTCCAAACTTTTAACTAACCCTGTATGTGTAGTAGTTTGTAAATCTCCACATTCGCATTCCGGAGAATTCACCATATTCATTCTAAATAAAAACGCCTTAACTAGACAATGGCCCGATCTTAATCGAATACAATTGGTAATGAACCTACGATCACAATACGGTAACAAATAGAACCAAGGTTTTCCCTTTAGATCTTTAAAATTTTTAATATATGATTATCCCTTATTAAGAACTGCATTATACTACGATTGATAAAACATTTGCTGTATATGCGTAAGAAAAACATGTGTAATATCTGATAAAAAAAGGGATGTTTGGAATGGGATCTCCAAGAGGGAGCCTGCCTTGACCAATTGATCCACCGTCTCATTACCCGCTATCCCCGAATGTCCAGGAATCCAAGTAAATTTGACGCATCCACCATTTTGTCTAATCTGACAAACATTCCGATAAATATAATATAATATGTGATTAATTTTATTACTTTTATGTATTTTTTTAATAGCAGTTATCGCCGAGAGTGAGTCTGATATAATAACTACATTATGGAGTTCTTTAGTTATCACCACATTCAGTGCAACCTGAATAGCTGTTAGTTCAGCCAAATATATTGTAAGAAAATCAAACAATCGAGAGGAAAATCTATAATTTATGGATGGGATGAAAATCCCAAAACCAACTCCTGCATCTGACAATGAAGCATCAGTAAAGATCAAAGCTGAAAATCTAAACTTTTGTTCAACAGCATCTCTGTACATAAGGTCAACTCTAGGATCAGATTTTTTGATATTAAGATCAATAATCAGCGAGGACATGTCAAACTCCTCTAAAAACACACTAGAGCGTAGAGGGATGTCTACATTAACCATGAATTGCAGATACGGTTGAAACATTCTAAAAGCCTGAAACAAAGGTGGATCGTTTCTACCTCTCCAATATGGTCCATTTTCCAAACAATAAGAATTCAGAAGACAAACAGACACCTTTAACGGATGATCACGAACATGCCACATGTTGGATAGGAATTTGATTGCAAGTAATAGGGTTCTATGTGTCAGGTCCATTTGTCGGGACTCACCTAAAAAAAATTTCTTGGGGTAGATCTAAGACATCCCAAGGAGATTCTCAAACCCTCAAACTGAATGGTAGACAATCTATTCATTCGAGCTATAGACAATGGAAAGAGAAAAATGATTCCATATTCTAAAGTTGATCGAATAAGACCATTGTATAAAATTAAAGAGGTCATGGGATCCGCTCCCCACCATTTGCGAGCTGTGTACCGAAGTATATTGAGGCGTTTTCTACACTTGTTAATGGTTTCTCCTATCTGTGTAGCCCACATTAATTTTGAATCAATATGCATTCCCAAATATTTAATACACTCTCTAAATTCCATTTGTTGTCCATTAATTACAATCGATTCTCTAATAGATTTCGGTTTTTTATGATAAAAGATAATAGCTTCACATTTATCAGGAAACAATGCCAATTCATGATCCATCAAAAAAGTGGCGATATTCTCCAAGGTATCATTCATACATTGTATTTCATGATTAATATTGAGAATGATCTTTTTATAAATAATGATATCATCCGCATATGATATTATAGTAAATTCAGGTGATATTATTTGAAATAATTCTATTAGATATATGTTAAAAAGCGTCGCACTCAAGGGTGACCCTTGGGGAATCCCTTTATTTGCTAAGCCCTGTCCAATTCTGGCTCCATGCCAATTAGTTGAAGTTAATTGTCTCTTATTCATGATTTTAAGGATAAAATTACAAAAAGCTGCTGGAATATTCAAGTTGATCATCTTGTTATATAATCTATAAGGATTTAAGCTGTCATAGGCTGCTTTAATATCCAAGGAGACAGCAAGCACTGGTATGTCCAAGGAGAAAGCACATCGAACATCCGAAGTTAAAAGTCCAATTGCGTGGGAAGTACTGAAATTCTTTCTAAAACCCATCATATTATTGGGGTATAATTTCTCTCTTTCAAGAAAACTATCTATGCGTTCCTTAATCATCGACTCAAGAATTTTAAGTACACAGGATGACAATATTATGGGTTGGTATGATTCTATTAGTGATAAATCCTTATTAGGTTTAGGTATTGCTTTTAAATTATACACCAACCATTCACTTGGGATGTTGTGATTTAGCAAAACGTCATTATAGAAGTTGACTAAAAATCTCCAACCGCTAGGAGGCAGATTTTTTAAAGTTTGATAGGAAATATTATCCAGGCCTGGAGAGGATTTATTTGACTTTCTGGAGAGAACATTTTTAAATTCCTCAATGGTAAAAGGAGCATGACGGTGAGGAATGTTATATTGAAGAACAAAATTCGGATAAGCTATAACTGAGGAATATTTCAGAGCAAATTCTTCACGCAGAACGTCTGAGATATTAGTTGGTGTCTGTTGTATTAAAGATTTCGAAAAGTTTTTAATTTTCTTCCATATCAACGATGTATCAGACGTTCTGTTGAGGGATGTACAAAAGGCTTTAAATCCTTCACGTTTTTTCCTTCGAAATAACTTCCGTGCATTGGCCAAGGCCTTTTTGGCCTCTAAATAATTATGCATGGAGGAGTGTTCTTTGAACGCTCGAAGTTTTCTTATCCGTATTTCAAGGATATCTTTACATTCAGTATCCCACCAATGTATATTGAAATGATTAGTGGTATTCATTGATTTAATCTCTGATGAAGCCTTAAGAGCATTCTGGATACACTCCATAAAATGTGAATAGTCACCCTCATGATTGTGTCTTGCAAAGTTTACTACCATATCACAATAGAAACGATTCCAATTCGTATCATATATTTTTTCCTTAAAGCTATTATCTCTTACAAAACTATTATTATTTCTCCAAGGGAGATTTATTTTGATAGGAAAATGGTCACTACTTCCGCAATCTGGCAGTAATGATGCATCCACTTTATTATAAATGTCTGCTGTAGAGAAGACCAAGTCGAGCGGGTTGCTTTTCCTAAAAGTAAAGGTTGTAGAACAATCATTAAATACCAAAAATAAGTCAAACAAATCAATAAATCAAGAAAGAATTCTACCATTAGTATTAGTTGAGTCAGCTCCAAAATCAGGGTGAAGAGAGTTAAAATCCCCAATGCAGAGGAAGGATTGACACAGGAAGGGTTTATACTTCAAAAGTGGGGATAAGTCAAGTCTAGAATTAGGTCTATTATAAATATTAGCAATATAAAAATCATTAATTTTGAGAAGGAGAATTTGTGTATTATTAATGGGGGAAATTCCAATATTATATAAAACTTGATAGTTCAAGTTCTTTTAATTAAAATGGCGATCCCGCCATACCCGTCCACCCGATCCTGACCGACAATATTAAACATAGGAACATTAAAACTAAATTGTTTTAAGCCACGTTTCTGAAAGTAAAACTATATCCGGTTTTGGTTTTAATTAAGATTAATAAATCGCTACGATTTGCTACGGCACTGCGAATATTCCAATGTATGATATTAATTTGAGAAGGTAATGTATATATGGTGTTATGTGGGAGCATATTGCGTATTATATAGGAGACTCTGAACTAATTGCTTCAACGTAAATAGCATTTTTGGGTCCATGGACGATAATATTTGTAAGGGAGAATCAAGATTTTCATTTTGCGAGGATGCTGAGGCACGAATCGGCTGGTAATTAGAAACACTCGAGAATGTTTCTGGTTGATCATTATTAGTAATTGTATTGTTAGAGGACTCTTGCAACTTTTCTTCAACTATGTAGAACCGGGGCGTTCTCCCGTTTGGATTAAGAAGTATATCATCATGAGCTGATCTATAGCATGTTTGACTCGAAAGGGCCGGCTTTTTCCGAGGTGGACTATTGCTTAATATTTGAGCATATGATTGTTTTGATAGCATTTGCTGAAAATGCGATGATCTGCGATCGCTTGCATTATCTGACTTAATCATCTGTGGAGGAGTCCTTGATGAAGAAGGAGGCTTATTATTTCTATTCTTTCAAATAGAAGGAAATTGAAGAGGATTTATGGTGGAATCAATATTGGCACCGTAGTTTTTTTACATAACCTATCTGCGTCGAAGAACGATATTCCCTCCAGGGCCATGATTTTTTGTATTTCCCTCTGTCTTTGATACTCCGGGCATTTTTTGATGTAGACTTATGATCTATTGACTTACAATACACACATTTGATAGCACAAGAGTATGCAATAATCTGTTCGGGATTATCAGGAGGACAGGTGTGCGACTCCGTCTCACCGCAATTGAAACAACGTCTTTTACTTTTACATAATTTCCTATTGTGACCGTAGCGAAGACAATTAAAGCACTGCGTGGACGAAGCTATAAAAGGGAAAATCTCTTTACGTATTCCATATATACAGGGTGTTTTATACCAAGGGGACAAAAATTGAAAATCGGGTTCAAAATGCAATTTTAAGCAAAAAAGTTCAAATGAACATGGGTCCGGAAGTGCCTCTTTCCGAGATACAGGGTGTTAAACTTTAAGAAAAAAGAACAGTTTTAATTTTTTAGTTTCCAAACGGCTTAAGATTTTTTAACTACATTTGGTATACGAGTTTAGCATATTGCTAGGTTTAATCTGAAAAATTGCCAGCTTTAACCATTCATCAGTGGCGGAGATATGGTTATCATATTTTATTACAATTTTGTATGAAAAAAGGACACCCATATCTCCGCCACTGATGAATGGTTAAAGCTGGCAATTTTTCAGATTAAACCTAGCAATATGCTAAACTCGTATACCAAATGTCGTTAAAAAATCTTAAGCCGTTTGGAAACTAAAAAATTAAAACTGTTCTTTTTTCTTAAAGTTTAACACCCTGTATCTCGGAAAGAGGCACTTCCGGACCCATGTTCATTTGAACTTTTTTGCTTAAAATTGCATTTTGAACCCGATTTTCAATTTTTGTCCCCTTGGTATAAAACACCCTGTATATATGGAATACGTAAAGAGATTTTCCCTTTTATAGCTTCGTCCACGCAGTGCTTTAATTGTCTTCGCTACGGTCACAATAGGAAATTATGTAAAAGTAAAAGACGTTGTTTCAATTGCGGTGAGACGGAGTCGCACACCTGTCCTCCTGATAATCCCGAACAGATTATTGCATACTCTTGTGCTATCAAATGTGTGTATTGTAAGTCAATAGATCATAAGTCTACATCAAAAAAATGCCCGGAGTATCAAAGACAGAGGGAAATACAAAAAATCATGGCCCTGGAGGGAATATCGTTCTTCGACGCAGATAGGTTATGTAAAAAAACTACGGTGCCAATATTGATTCCACCATAAATCCTCTTCAATTTCCTTCTATTTGAAAGAATAGAAATAATAAGCCTCCTTCTTCATCAAGGACTCCTCCACAGATGATTAAGTCAGATAATGCAAGCGATCGCAGATCATCGCATTTTCAGCAAATGCTATCAAAACAATCATATGCTCAAATATTAAGCAATAGTCCACCTCGGAAAAAGCCGGCCCTTTCGAGTCAAACATGCTATAGATCAGCTCATGATGATATACTTCTTAATCCAAACGGGAGAACGCCCCGGTTCTACATAGTTGAAGAAAAGTTGCAAGAGTCCTCTAACAATACAATTACTAATAATGATCAACCAGAAACATTCTCGAGTGTTTCTAATTACCAGCCGATTCGTGCCTCAGCATCCTCGCAAAATGAAAATCTTGATTCTCCCTTACAAATATTATCGTCCATGGACCCAAAAATGCTATTTACGTTGAAGCAATTAGTTCAGAGTCTCCTATATAATACGCAATATGCTCCCACATAACACCATATATACATTACCTTCTCAAATTAATATCATACATTGGAATATTCGCAGTGCCGTAGCAAATCGTAGCGATTTATTAATCTTAATTAAAAACCAAAAACCGGATATAGTTTTACTTTCAGAAACGTGGCTTAAAAACAATTTAGTTTTTAATGTTCCTATGTTTAATATTGTCGGTCAGGATCGGGTGGACGGGTATGGCGGGATCGCCATTTTAATTAAAAAGAACTTGAACTATCAAGTTTTATATAATATTGGAATTTCCCCCATTAATAATACACAAATTCTCCTTCTCAAAATTAATGATTTTTATATTGCTAATATTTATAATAGACCTAATTCTAGACTTGACTTATCCCCACTTTTGAAGTATAAACCCTTCCTGTGTCAATCCTTCCTCTGCATTGGGGATTTTAACTCTCTTCACCCTGATTTTGGAGCTGACTCAACTAATACTAATGGTAGAATTCTTTCTTGATTTATTGATTTGTTTGACTTATTTTTGGTATTTAATGATTGTTCTACAACCTTTACTTTTAGGAAAAGCAACCCGCTCGACTTGGTCTTCTCTACAGCAGACATTTATAATAAAGTGGATGCATCATTACTGCCAGATTGCGGAAGTAGTGACCATTTTCCTATCAAAATAAATCTCCCTTGGAGAAATAATAATAGTTTTGTAAGAGATAATAGCTTTAAGGAAAAAATATATGATACGAATTGGAATCGTTTCTATTGTGATATGGTAGTAAACTTTGCAAGACACAATCATGAGGGTGACTATTCACATTTTATGGAGTGTATCCAGAATGCTCTTAAGGCTTCATCAGAGATTAAATCAATGAATACCACTAATCATTTCAATATACATTGGTGGGATACTGAATGTAAAGATATCCTTGAAATACGGATAAGAAAACTTCGAGCGTTCAAAGAACACTCCTCCATGCATAATTATTTAGAGGCCAAAAAGGCCTTGGCCAATGCACGGAAGTTATTTCGAAGGAAAAAACGTGAAGGATTTAAAGCCTTTTGTACATCCCTCAACAGAACGTCTGATACATCGTTGATATGGAAGAAAATTAAAAACTTTTCGAAATCTTTAATACAACAGACACCAACTAATATCTCAGACGTTCTGCGTGAAGAATTTGCTCTGAAATATTCCTCAGTTATAGCTTATCCGAATTTTGTTCTTCAATATAACATTCCTCACCGTCATGCTCCTTTTACCATTGAGGAATTTAAAAATGTTCTCTCCAGAAAGTCAAATAAATCCTCTCCAGGCCTGGATAATATTTCCTATCAAACTTTAAAAAATCTGCCTCCTAGCGGTTGGAGATTTTTAGTCAACTTCTATAATGACGTTTTGCTAAATCACAACATCCCAAGTGAATGGTTGGTGTATAATTTAAAAGCAATACCTAAACCTAATAAGGATTTATCACTAATAGAATCATACCAACCCATAATATTGTCATCCTGTGTACTTAAAATTCTTGAGTCGATGATTAAGGAACGCATAGATAGTTTTCTTGAAAGAGAGAAATTATACCCCAATAATATGATGGGTTTTAGAAAGAATTTCAGTACTTCCCACGCAATTGGACTTTTAACTTCGGATGTTCGATGTGCTTTCTCCTTGGACATACCAGTGCTTGCTGTCTCCTTGGATATTAAAGCAGCCTATGACAGCTTAAATCCTTATAGATTATATAACAAGATGATCAACTTGAATATTCCAGCAGCTTTTTGTAATTTTATCCTTAAAATCATGAATAAGAGACAATTAACTTCAACTAATTGGCATGGAGCCAGAATTGGACAGGGCTTAGCAAATAAAGGGATTCCCCAAGGGTCACCCTTGAGTGCGACGCTTTTTAACATATATCTAATAGAATTATTTCAAATAATATCACCTGAATTTACTATAATATCATATGCGGATGATATCATTATTTATAAAAAGATCATTCTCAATATTAATCATGAAATACAATGTATGAATGATACCTTGGAGAATATCGCCACTTTTTTGATGGATCATGAATTGGCATTGTTTCCTGATAAATGTGAAGCTATTATCTTTTATCATAAAAAACCGAAATCTATTAGAGAATCGATTGTAATTAATGGACAACAAATGGAATTTAGAGAGTGTATTAAATATTTGGGAATGCATATTGATTCAAAATTAATGTGGGCTACACAGATAGGAGAAACCATTAACAAGTGTAGAAAACGCCTCAATATACTTCGGTACACAGCTCGCAAATGGTGGGGAGCGGATCCCATGACCTCTTTAATTTTATACAATGGTCTTATTCGATCAACTTTAGAATATGGAATCATTTTTCTCTTTCCATTGTCTATAGCTCGAATGAATAGATTGTCTACCATTCAGTTTGAGGGTTTGAGAATCTCCTTGGGATGTCTTAGATCTACCCCAAGAAATTTTTTTTTAGGTGAGTCCCGACAAATGGACCTGACACATAGAACCCTATTACTTGCAATCAAATTCCTATCCAACATGTGGCATGTTCGTGATCATCCGTTAAAGGTGTCTGTTTGTCTTCTGAATTCTTATTGTTTGGAAAATGGACCATATTGGAGAGGTAGAAACGATCCACCTTTGTTTCAGGCTTTTAGAATGTTTCAACCGTATCTGCAATTCATGGTTAATGTAGACATCCCTCTACGCTCTAGTGTGTTTTTAGAGGAGTTTGACATGTCCTCGCTGATTATTGATCTTAATATCAAAAAATCTGATCCTAGAGTTGACCTTATGTACAGAGATGCTGTTGAACAAAAGTTTAGATTTTCAGCTTTGATCTTTACTGATGCTTCATTGTCAGATGCAGGAGTTGGTTTTGGGATTTTCATCCCATCCATAAATTATAGATTTTCCTCTCGATTGTTTGATTTTCTTACAATATATTTGGCTGAACTAACAGCTATTCAGGTTGCACTGAATGTGGTGATAACTAAAGAACTCCATAATGTAGTTATTATATCAGACTCACTCTCGGCGATAACTGCTATTAAAAAAATACATAAAAGTAATAAAATTAATCACATATTATATTATATTTATCGGAATGTTTGTCAGATTAGACAAAATGGTGGATGCGTCAAATTTACTTGGATTCCTGGACATTCGGGGATAGCGGGTAATGAGACGGTGGATCAATTGGTCAAGGCAGGCTCCCTCTTGGAGATCCCATTCCAAACATCCCTTTTTTTATCAGATATTACACATGTTTTTCTTACGCATATACAGCAAATGTTTTATCAATCGTAGTATAATGCAGTTCTTAATAAGGGATAATCATATATTAAAAATTTTAAAGATCTAAAGGGAAAACCTTGGTTCTATTTGTTACCGTATTGTGATCGTAGGTTCATTACCAATTGTATTCGATTAAGATCGGGCCATTGTCTAGTTAAGGCGTTTTTATTTAGAATGAATATGGTGAATTCTCCGGAATGCGAATGTGGAGATTTACAAACTACTACACATACAGGGTTAGTTAAAAGTTTGGAAACGGGCTAATATCTCAAAAACCTTTGTGACTAAATTAACGAAACTTGGTACATAGGGGTTTGAAAGTATGCTGGATTGAACTGTGATATTTGCAACGTTGTCAAGTTTATATTTTTCTCCCTAAAAATCCAAACTTTGTTTTTTTAAATGGATACACATATTTTTTATTTAATTTTTGAATTCTATGTAAAATTCTAAGTATGTTTCATGTATCATGTTAAATAAAAAATAGAGTCTGAAACAAAAATTATTTCAAAAATTTATAACTGAAAATTTCAAAATTTCATTTTTTCTTTAAATAAACTACAATAAACATAACAAAATAAAAATTTTATATTTACTTTTTCGATTCTTCAATATTTAACGTAGTTTCCTTCACTTCAGCTAGTAATTCTGGTCCATCGAACCATTTAAATCTAAGATTCATACTTAAATTTCTCGAGTACTGTTATGTTTTGACGTAAGACATGATACATGAAACATACTTAGAATTTTACATAGAATTCAAAAATTAAATAAAAAATATGTGTATCCATTTAAAAAAACAAAGTTTGGATTTTTAGGGAGAAAAATATAAACTTGACAACGTTGCAAATATCATAGTTCAATCGAGCATAATTTCAAGCCCCCATATACTAAGTTTCGTTAATTTAGTTTCAAAAGTTTTTGAGATATTAGCCCGTTTCCAAACTTTTAACTAACCCTGTATA
>JABRWK010000255.1:68479-80583 GCA_013372445.1 Hypothenemus hampei | reverse complement strand
GACATATCCAGCAACTAGTGCTATCCATCCTCAATTCGAAATGATGGGTTCGTCTTTGTTAAGAAACTTTGTCGGAAAAGAAAAAACGATATAAAGTCTTTGACGTTCTTAGACGATAGCGCGGTTGTTCGAAACCTATTTGCGGGAATGTCCCACACAACATCTGATTTTTTGATAATCTGAATTTGTATAAAAATTATTGTATTACTGAAAAAGAGACAGTTGTGAGTCATCAGGAGCCAAAAGGGTGAATTGAGTAAGTCTTGAAGCTCCTTATGAAAACTTGCAACTGTCGTAATTTCCTATCCTATATGCATCCATATTGATATTAATTTAATAAATATATTCATTTTTCAAAGTGGTTTAATTATGGTATTATGACCACTTTTCTTTTGTACAAAAAAATAGAGGTTTTTATAGTAATCTCATTAAATTAACACAGACATTAAATTGCAAAAATTATGGGAGACACCTCTATTTGTACAAAAGAAAAGTTTCAATAAGTATTTTCCTACTTAAATGAATAAATATATTTTAAATTTCCCGCGCTATATCGACGTTGAGTGCAGATAGAGCCCTCTACGTTCATCTTACACCGTCTTAAATGTCAGCGAATAATTTTTCTATATGAGTTGCACGTCTCATTGTTGTGTCTGGTTCATTTATTTTAATTTTGGGATTACGTCATGACAAGACAAACGTCACAGTGACATGCATGTTTGCAAAAATGTGTTTAAAATATAAAAAATAGCACAACAAATTTTCAATTTTCTGTTATGATGATTTTTTTTAATTGCATTTTTTTTCAATGATTGATGGTTCTTAGAAGAACCAATTCATTTGATATGAAAAATATATCAAAATCGGATTGTAACTAGTGATCTTACGGGAGTATATCTAAATTAACTTGAACCTATAAAACTGAGCCTATGGAATAAAAATATGTTAATTAAATAAATAATAAAAATTTAATTAATTAATCATCACTTTCAGAAAAATCTTTATAATTTTCTGAGTCATCACTGCTACTCTCTTCGAAATTTATTATAACAGAAGCAATTTCTTCCCTATCTATTCACCGCTCTTTCTCATACCAGTGGAATTAATTAATTTAAAAACCCGAAAAATACACTTTTCAATTTAATATGAAAAAACAACAAACTTCACTTTGAAATTCAAAATGAACATAATTATTTTGAAATGCATGGCAGCAAATTTAAATTGTATTTTAGGAACATCCAACCTTAGAAAAATAAAATGTCGTCGCAATAATACGTTTATTAAGCAAAGACAGAACCATTCTTTTTAATTTTAAAAGTTGGCACGTTTTCCGTCATAGGTATATTACACAGGTCTGCGATGAAAAAATTGTTTGTATAATTTTAGCTGAAACATATAGATTTTGGCCTGCTGATTCCAAATATCACTTTGGTTTTTGCATATCAGAATTCGAAAATGAAAATTAAATTAAAAATACGTGTTTTAATTTGAAAAACCGGAATTGATGGTGGTAACTAATTTTTGGATCACCCTGTATACATGAATTTACCATAAAAACCGTAAACAAAGAGTAAAATATATGCGTTCAAGCGTTTTTTCAAAAATCAAACCCTTGAATTGTAAATGGAATTGCTAAAAAGTTGCGAAAGAAAATTACCTCTATCTACCGAATGTGACGTGATACGCAAAAACCAAAGTGATATTTGGAATTAGCAAGCCAAAGTCTATATGTTTCAGCTAAAATTATGCAAACAATTTTTAAAAGGTTTGATTTCGCAGACCTGTGTTATTTGTGAATGACGTACTCCCAAAATTAAAAAGATTGAACTTTAGTTAATTTTATATCGCAATCTGACAACGTTGCAGTATATTGTGTTTGACGTGCGGACCTTGTTTCTAACCTTAAATAAACAGATTTTTATATTCCTTTAAACGTGGTTTCTGAACTGAAAAAAATATTTACTTTATATTAAATACATAATAAACGTATCTGATGTACGGTGTTAATTTAAGGTTATTTCTTTCGTCGTCCGTTCGATTAAGGGTTAGTGCGCATGTTCCGACACTTTGCTTGATTCAAATCAGCAAACTGTTTTGACAGTCCTCTGACGATCAGAGATGTATCAAAAATTTTCCTAGGAACACCAAACTCATAGTCAAAAGCCCGTAAGAAGTGTTTGTTAGAACAGAATTTTTATACTGTGCAGGCTCAGACAGTTTGCAAACTGGTTCCTGACGTTCTTAGAACAAACGTATAGTCTATACATTATAACCCTATATTTAATACTACTATAGTATAGCGTGCTTTGACTTACATGCCCCGAAATCAAAATGGGCAAGCAATATACTGCCGTGCTAAGCACAAAAGTCGTATCTGCGTTTTTGTTTGTTCAGAGATAATAGTACTTTTTAGTTTTATTACTTGCCATCTCTATTTGTTTCTCAAAATTATTGAAATTTTGGAATTAGGGAATTATTTTCAATATTATATTAAAACATTACGTTATTTTTTCACCATTTCCTTTTTTTAAACTATAAAACGTAGATAAGTCATTTTGAATTAGAAAATTAGAACCATTTACAAAACGAGAAAGGCGAAAGTGCACAAAAAACATTGTGACGAAATGAAAATTTATTCAAAAAGAAACTTAAAAAATAAGCAAGTGCTAGATTATGGATAATAATAACCAAATAATAATAATAATAATCTAATCACTATCATCCTCAACATTGCTGACGTTACCACTTTCATTCGTGGGTAGATTTTTCCAGAAAGCCAATCGGTTGGCTGGAAGAATGAGCAACAATTTTGCTAGTACATTCAATTTTTTCTCTTTGTCTACACCGTTAGGTGGGCGTCTTAGAACACCCTTCATGTGTTTTGCTAGCAAAAAATTCAGTTCAATAGTGGATTCATCAAAGTTATTCCTATATAATAATGTTCTTTTCCCTCTTTCAAAAAATAAATTAACCATATTTTGTACGTAAGGTCGAGGATTGCATTGTTTAGTTTGTATTGAGATGTGACGTTGTCGTGAAGAAAAAAATTTCCAATTTCATTTCGATATCTTTGGTTTTTGAACGAGCTCTTTCCACACATTTCTTAAAGTCCTCAAAGTCATAAATATGTCCTTTGTTTTTCATCTGAAGTTCGAAGCCATGATGAAAAGCATCTGCGAATATGTGAAAATGACCAGATTCAATATACATATTTTATAATCAATTTCTGCAGTTGAACGTCACTCGAATTTATCAAATAAACAAAAAATGAAAATAAAGTCCAGTTTTTATTTTGGGCAGTACAATTGTCCATCCATAGTGTAAGTTCTTTACAGTCACGCATTTCTAAGAAGAAGGAGTAAAATGTCGATATATCTTCCTTTTTCTGCCTGCAACGCCTTTATGCCATATGCACGCGACAGGTCCCAAATTTTCTTTTTTGCCTAATGGAACGAATGATTCGTTAAATGCAATAATCCTTGGCACAAAAATTTGACGTACTAAATTAAAATATCATATCATTTTGGCATTGTTTTTGCAGTTATGACAATAAGGGTCCGGGTCCTCTAGATACTTTTGTAGCGCAACAAATTATTTGTTGAGCTACAAATGTTTCTTTGATGTGTCCACTTAACAGCAAGTTGCGAGATACATACAGGGTGAGTCAGTTTTTAGTAGCAGGACTTTAACACTCGATAGAAGACCTTTATTTTNATCATATTTGGGTAAAACTGGCTTATTTAGCAGCAGATGTCATAGGTTATTAAAAATGACAAAGCATTGTCATTGGTCGCTTTCATAACCGGTTTTACCCAAATATGATTGTCAAACTTCTCTCTCTAATCGGTGTACGCTTTTTTTTTGAGTATAACTGTACCTGAAATAGTTCCGTGCAGTTTTGAAACACCCTGTATATACGCATCATTGTATCCCGAGTAGAAGCGACATTTGTTTTAGAAAGTGTGTCCACTAGTTGCGAGTTTCGTATCTTGACAAGTATTGACTCTTGTGTCATTTTACCAGTTTTATGTTTCTTTTGAATAAAATGTCGCGAAGTAAAATTGCTGCTGCTTTCGTTGTTCTCTTAACCCTCCGGTGGGCGCGCCGCGGCACTCCATGCCGCATTTTTATTTTTGTTACACGTTCTTCAACTTGGCTTGCATTACTGTGCTGCCACGTCAGGTATTATTTTTTCGTTACATTTGGCAACGTATGCAGTAGTGTACGTTTAACATTTCGTAATGCGTTGTTATAAATCGAGACGTTAAAAACGTTTGTGGCACCTCGTTTAGGAATGCGCATCGTTATGTATGTTTTATTTTATTTTTTATTTTGTAATCGAGTATTATCATATCTCCAGTGCGCATAAAAATACTAAAACTACAGTTTCTTGCGACTCGTGTCACCAATTTGTGTGTAAAGAACATAGCACTAAAACAATTCAGTGCAATACTTGCTTATATCCTCCAATGGAAGAAGATTAATTTGCTTGTTTTTTTTTCTTATTATGTTGAATGTTTTTGAGTTTTAATTTCATATTATTAAAAAAATACTTATAAAAGACTTCATCTTTATCTAATTTTCAAGAAATAACTTGATTTTAAACTTTTTACCATCTTTTTGTACTTGTGGCATGCAGTACCGCAATGCGCCCACTCATGTAATTTTTCTTAGCGCGCTCGTCGGAGGGTTAAATTTAAAACGGAGGCATGCCCAACTAAAACCTAAAAGAAAAATATGTGTACGGTAATGGATAGCGAAAAGAAATGAACAAGGGGCTTACCAACAGTTGTTGATAAAATTACGAAATGGAGACCCCGATTTTTTTAAAAACTTTTTACGCATGGACGCCATAGGGTTTGATTATTTATTAAAATTAATCTCACCAAAAATTTAAAAAAATACTCAAATGAGAAAAGCAATTACTCCTGGCAAACGTCTTGCTGCTACCCTTCGTTATTTAGCAACTGGTAAGTTAGCTTGCTATAATTACGCCTTATACATCCTTTTACCGACATTGTATAATTTTCAGGTGACTCTTATAAATCCTTGATGTTCCTCTTCAGAATTCCTCAAACTACAATATCACGTATCATTTCAGAATGTTGCAATGCAATTTACGAGTGTCTTGAGAAAGAACTTTTAAAGGTAAGTAAGCAACAATCAATACAGTATAGAACGATGTGTCGTTTTATTTATTTATAACAAAAATGAAAAAATTAAGCAAAAATCATTTGATGATGTCATGTAATGATAGATGGGGTGGGCTTTGGGATTAATCAGTATTTACCAAAATACACTCTTCTGAACTTTCATGTTCGTGAGGTCGCACTAGTAAAGTTGAATAATTTTCTGCATATTTTAATAAAATCCTCGATATTTTCAATTTTGTTTTTTTGCGGTTTACTTCAGTCATTTCCCTTAGTTCCGAAGCTATATAATCACCAAAAACTTGATGATTGTTGACAGGTTTCTGTAATTGTTCCAAAGCACGTGCATATGCTGCATTTTCAACCGTACTTTCAGTTAATGTGCGTTTCTTTTTTCGAGTAACACTTTTTATGTGGGTGAAGGATTCACTTCCAGTGTCAGTACTTGTTTCTGGGGTAGAGAGTCCACTAATATCTATTGAACTGTCATCCTAAAAATAAAATGAAGTTATAGAGTTAATACCACTACTAATTTTGCCATTCTTATTATATGTATACAGTTGAAACTAGGTAATTACTGGCTGTATTAATTTTTTTTCAGGTACCGAGGTCAGAAGAGGAATGGAAAGAAATTGCCGATGAATTTGAGAAAAGGTGGCACTATCCTCACTGTTTAGGGGCGTTGGACGGAAAACACATCGTCATGAAAGCTCCACCAAATAGCGGTAGTCACTTTTTTAACTACAAAGGTTAGCACAGCATAGTACTGATGGGTTTTGTTGATGCTGAATATAAATTCACCTACATTGACGTGGGATGCAAGGAACGAATTTCTGATGGTGGCATTTTTGGAAAATGCTCATTGTCATCTGCCATGGAAGAGAATACTTTAATGATTCCAAAACCTCTTTCACTTAAAGGTCGAAAGCAAGTAACTCCGTTTGTAATGATTGCTGACGATGCGTTTCCGTTAAAATCCTATTTGATGAAACCATACCCCTTCAAACAAATGGAGATGGAATTTGTCACTAGTGTATTTAATTATCGGTTTTCAAGAGCAAGGAGAGTTGTTGAAAATGCGTTTGGACTAATTGCCCAACGCTTCCGCGTGTTAAGACGACCGATTGAACTAACTAATGTAACAAAAGCTATATCGGTGGTTAAAGCAATATGTGTGTTACATAATTTCCTACTTATCCGCAAAGATTCTCGACGAACTTATGCACCTCCAGGATATTTAGAAGAACCTCATGGGGCAAATATTACAGAAGGTAATTGGAGGTCAGAAGAATTGCCATAGCACAATTTTTTTTCACTTCGTAATAACCATTCTACTAGGCCCTCAACTACACAAGCAAAATATATTCGTCAGGAATTTAAATGTTATTTTCAAACTGTTGAGGGAATGGTTGAATGGTAGTACCAACGTATTTACGCCAGACGTCACCGTAATAATCTTACAGCCATTTGAGAATAAATAAAATAATACTTACTAAATTTGATATTGTTACGTCACCACTTAATGAGGATCCTGTAAATTGCAGCGCATCAAAGTACATCCAAGTTGTTTTATAATTATCGTCTGTTCCTTAACCGCTCTTTTTTTGCTATTTTTTTTAATTCGCGTGAGAAGGCTGAACGAAGGGAGTGAATTTTTTTTTAACTGCTTCAACATTACGATTGCAGAACACCGCTATTTCCTGTAAGAGTCTTTTCCTCAAATCTTTATACACTAAAACAACATTACCAGAAATTACGTATTGACACCTGACTTTTTTTAATGGACTAGATAACTTTATTTAAAACTTAACAATAGCAATAAACTATTCAGCGTGTTTCTTTTCATTGGCCCACTAACAGTATCTAGAAAACCAAGGAGTATAAAATTCTGAAAAAATTCACATAAATCTTTATCGACCTGATCTATCTTTGGAAAATATTTTTAACTTTTTTTTCAAACACGATGTGGTCAAAAAAATTGTGGCATTCCATTTGAAATAAGCGAGTTATTGTCGTTTGAAATTATGCAACTTTGATGGCATATTTTGGGGATCGTGAAAGACTTTTTTTTCAATAAAAATAGATCAAAACGTATCTTATTAAGTCCTTTTGGAGCCCCAGAAAACCGATTCCCAAATTCGCATCGATTAGAACACAACACCGATTTAGATAGATCAGGTCAATAAAGATTTATGTGAATTTCTACAGAATTTTTTAGTTCATGTTTCTCTAGATACTTTTAGTGGTTCAACGAAAAGAAACACGGTGTGTATATGTATACTTACTTGGACTTTTTTCATCCCATAATTCGGGTCTGGCCTCGTATTCGGCAATTACTGACACAGTTTCATGCCTTGTCCATTTCTCCATTTTGAAATTTCACTTTGATTTAAATTGTCAAATTGTGAATCACAACAAATTGTATTACGGAAACACTCTCGACGAAACCACCATGCTTTGTTTCGTAAGGATCACGTAGCGCTACTTACAAATACCTGTGTACACAGAAAACTGTATCGCAATATATTTGTATCAATGCTACACTATATGTATTTAATTTGCACTACATGTTTGATCGCTGTGTACACAGCAAAAACATGTTGCAAGTATGTTGCGCTACAAAAGTATCTAGTGGACCCGTACCTTAAGGCTTAGTGATTCTGTAGTTATTGGCAGTTCTGACGAAATTATTATTGAGTTATTCTAATTTATGTATGTCGATGCGACATCTTACTCTCATAGGCGGTTGGCATTTATTACAATAGATATGACACAATGTCTATTTCATTTTCAAACAAAACTGAAGATACGACTTTTGTGCTAGCACGGCAGTATATTTCTCTAAATCTATAGTTTGACCAATAATATTCTTTTTAAGTTGTCAGTTGGTTAGAATTATAAACTGAAAATTTTGTACGTTTCTCGTTTTCTGTGAGATGGTGTGTTATAAGTTTGTGTTGTTTGTGTTTTTTTATTGTTATATTATTTATAAACAATTGAAGACATAAGTGGATAAAGGCGTTATGTCACATTTTTGAAAAAACTGTTTTTTTGTGGTTTCTGACCGTTACCAATAAGGTTTTTTACAATTTCGAACTTTCATACTCAATTTCTAATAGTTAACAAAGATACCGATGGATAAAAGTGATATGTCCAACTATTTTTTTAGTTATTTCGTGGATAAACGCGTTATGTCCAGTTAATTAGACATAACATTACACTCGGTATATATATTATTTATTTTGACACTGGACTCTCAATTTCTATCCGAATTTATGCTTCACAGTGCATAATAATATTATTATTAGTAGTAGTGTTTGTTTTTCGGAATGAATTTTATGGGAAGAAAGATAATAAAAAAAAATAAAAAGATAATAGAAGGTAATTCAATGATTTTAATAAATCATCTAGTTGAAAAAAAAAATTATTTTAGAAATAAAATACGATGATATCGAGGATGATTCATCAAGCGATGAGTACCTATTAACAGATACCGACTCTTCTGAAGATGAACAATATGAAAATGTTAAAACTTCCGATAATAAAAGGAAAAAAATTAAGAAAAAAGTTTTTATTAAACAGGCGTAAATCAATAAATCAGAAAAGATGCATATCACGAGTGGAATTACTGAAAACACTCTTATAGAAGAAAGTCTGGATTCGCCAAATTTAACGAATGCTAAAAACATTGAGAACTTGAATAGTATAGAACATGACGACAACAAAGAAAACCGAAATGTTACTTCTGAAGGTGATAATGTAGGAAATTTGCATGTTGCAGCAGAAGTAAATTCACAAAAAAAATAACAAAAGTATTTGAACCTAAACCGAAAACGTCAAAAAAAAGACAACGCCATCCAGAGAAATGGAAGAGAAATAATTCGGCATTGAGAAGAGCAAAAGGACTAGACCATGTAACGCAAAAAGGAGAAATAAAGCCAAAAAAAGTCATTAATGATAATCCAATTCTGTGTAAAGAAAAATGCAGATTGGAATGCGGATCAAAATTTAATTTGGAAGACAGGGAAAATAAAAAAAATATAAAATGTTATAATGTTTAAACGCATAATAAAATTAATTTAATTTAATTAAATTAAATTCAATTGGACTTGCTTCTTTTATCCACAAATCGGATCTACCTGACGATTGGTGGATTAAGGCTCTATGTCCATATAAAGCTGTTTTTCTTTGTCATTTTCAAATATTTAAAAAATAAATTATGACATATAAAAAATTTTATTGAAAAATTTGAATACTAAATACTAAGATTCAAAAAAAAAAATTATACCGAAAAGTTCCAGATCCAAACGCGTTTTGTTGATTTACTCAAAACTAACTTTTTGTGACATAACGCCTTTATCCACTTATGTCTTCAATTATTACTTAAACAGGCAATTTTGAACTAGTAAATATGTCAAAAGTGTGTTACTTGTGTTTCTACAGAGTTACTTCCAAAACATAAATAAAAAGACGCTTCATCAGTAAGTATTTTTGGAGAATAATTTTTTTCACACTGTAAAATATAATTGCTTCTTAAAAGAATTTATTAAATTAAACTTACTCAGAAAGTGGTCGTTTTGAGGTTTCCATCAGAAATTGATAGAAGAATTGTCTGGATCAATTTTGTTCCATTATCTGAGACAGACGATTTAAAGAATGTAAGAATTTGTTCTGGTCATTTCACGGTGAAAGATTATGTGGAAAGAAATTAACATTAAAACTAGGAACCATTTTACGACTAACACACATTAATTCTTATGGAATAAGTGAACTCCCTGGTGAATGTATGTTTCAGAATCTTACTTCAACTAGTATAATTATTGATTTTCTTGCAGCTATTTCTGTGAACAGTGCTGAGGACAGAATTGATAATGTGAAAGATGCAGAAGCGTCAACTTCTGCAAATATTGGCCCCATTCAATGTAAGTACTTGTTTCTGTATTATTGTGTTAAAAAACTTGGTTTTTCTTAAATTAAGCAATCGGTGACCATGATGTTGAAGAGTCGGTTTCTACTCCCAGGAGGAGAAGATTTCATGAACCCCGATATATTGAAGAAATTGAAACTCCAAACGTCGCAACTCCAAAAAAAGCTCGCAGGGTGATAAAGGTGGTTAAAGGGATTCATTTAAAAAAGAACAAAAAAATGAAAAGCCTTCAAGATACAAATCGAGCCTTAAGAAAACGAATTGTTAATTTAAACCAATTATTGACACATCTTCGCTCTAAAGGTTTAATTGACCAAGGTTCTGGAGAAATGTTGCTGGTAAATACCGATGGGAAACACTAAATTTTGTAAAAAGAAAAAAAAATTGTATATTAAGTATTGCTTTAGGAAATGTTACCGTCTGAAATGAAGACTTTGGTGAATCATGCCATGAAGAAAAAGAAACGTTACTCTGCAGAGATAAAAAGTTTTGCCTTAACTTTACATTTTTATTCGCCGAAAGCATATAATTATGTGAGGAAGTATTGGCAAAAACTTCTTCCACATCCTTCTACAATTCGGAAATAGAATAAAGTTGTGGACTGTGCTCCTGGTTTCACCAAAGAAGCATTAGAAGAAATAGCTTTACGAATATCCGAAAAAACTGTTTCTGTTAATTTGATGATGGATGAAATGTCCATTAGAGAGGACATGATTTATCATGAAGGACAGCATTATGGAGGTATCGATGTTGGTACCGTCGATAGTAGAGATGCCGATGAAACTGTGACATTGACAACAAATGTGTTAGTAATAATGGCAGTGTCTTTAAATGACCACTTGAAAATTCCAATTGTGTATTTCTTGATAAGGGGCTTGTTTGTCCGGGAAAGAGCGAATATTTTACTGCAAAGCTTGTGGTTTCTTCATCAGATTAACGCACATATTTCCTCCGTTACATTTGATGGCGCCACATTGAATATTTGTATGTGTAATTATCTAGGTGCAAATTTCAATCTTGGAAAGTTTTTTAAGCCACATTTTATGAATCCCTGTACAAACGAACCTATATTTGAAGAGTGGAAATTCCAAACGTTCTACGTGCCTTTTACTATTTTTTTCAGGACAGCAAAAAAACTGTATATGTCAAATGGTAACTCAAAATCTTTATTAACTCTTCGTTGCACGGGTGAGGCTTATCAGTCCAATGACAAATTAAATTTTATGATTTCTTTAAAACACTTTGATCTAAATGATTGATATCATAAGTACCTTTTGCAATCCTAGGGACATACTTTTAGCACAAATTTCATTTAAAACTTTCAACGGGTTTTTAAAATATTACGTCCTATGTCCCTAGAGGCCTCACCCGTGCAATGTAGGAAGTTTCTATTTAAGAAATACAATTTTATTTTCAAAACCCTAAATCGTTCATTTTCACAACCCTGAATTTGACAGCACAGGTTGTGAATCCCCCATATAGTGACATCGTAGTAAACTGTTGTTTTCTATGAAGATTTCAATATAACGTGGTAATACATTACGAGTTTTTACAAATATTCTTTTGTTGTTAGTGTGTGATATTATTTTTGGTTTCTGATATTATCACAGGTATACAATTTTGCTATATATGAAATATAATTGCAACAGAAATTTAAAATTCATAATTTTAGTAAAAAATATGGAGTCTTATGAACGCGAAATCAAATACTTGACAGACCTTTATGATAGTATTCCGAGTGATGAGGAGATCGACTTCCCTGAGGAACCAGAATCTGACCTTGAAGATTTATTCAGTAACCATTCAACTGATACTGAACAAGAAAATGCAAGTGATTTGGATGATGTCCATGGCTTAGAAGAACAGACGGAGGATGAGCCAGACCGGCGCCTTTATTATTTTGGAAAGGATGGGAAAAAATGGCGCAAATTTGTTTCTCCACGTAATATTAGGACACGACAAGAAAATATCATTTCCCACTTACCTGGTGCGATCAGTGAAGGCAAAAAAGCAATTACTCCCGTAGA
>JABRWK010000254.1:98090-111027 GCA_013372445.1 Hypothenemus hampei | reverse complement strand
CAAAAAATTTGTTTGAGATTTAACATTTGTCATTAATTTAAGATTGAAGTAGGGAGCATCCGGTTTTTCATTTTTAGGATTAAATATCTCGAGAACCAAGCAATGTAGAATGCTGGGAAAAAATATATTCAAATGGGGAGTTTGATCTACATATAAAAAGAAATTTGTAAAATTTTTACCGTCCAGTTTCTCGGGAAATCCAGGAAAACTCCCTATCAGGGAATAAAAGAAAAACACAACTATCGGAAAAACTTGAGAAGTTAAATTTTAAGACATGTGCGTTCACATAATTTTTATTTGTGGAAAATCAATAATTTTAAACATAAAAAATAATAGAAAAATTCATGCGCTAAGATGCATCCGACTTAAACCTTAACGACTTATCTTTTAATGCTCCCATTTAGAAATACAATTTTGAAATTTTTTTCTAAAGGCCAATCTGTCTCGATAGAGAAATATTTTCACCAAAAAGTTATTTTAGAGAGTATTTTCGATTTTTATACAATTTAGATATGTTTCTAACTGAGATAATTGGGTTCCAACCATCAAATTGAAAATCGGTCAACAACGTCAATAGTGATTACTTTTCTTTTTTTTATAACACAGTAATTTGAGGGTCATGCTCGACATTTTATGGATGTTTCCGATGACCAATAGTATTACTATTATTTATAGGGGTCGTACCAAAAAGCGCGCAATCAATTTTTTTTGTGTACGATCCTTCTATTTATTATGTTTATTTGGAATCCCATTATACTAAAAATAATGAGACAAAGTGAAATTTTTACTGGGTTTTATGTGCTGTGGGTAAACGGTTAACCACTAAAAAGTGATTAAATATTTATATTTATTTACTTTTGTTCAAAATGACGAATGTAGAATGTCTTCAGTTGAATTATTTACCTGGAAAACTTTGTTTTTATTGGTGGTTAACGTTTTTCTTTTCAAAAATTCAATCGATTTTTCGATTCTTCTCTTTCGGTTAAATAAAAACATTTACAATCGTTTTTTTTCTTTCTCTCACAATCAGACAGATTAATAAGCCGCGAAAAGGAGCTATTCCTTAATGAAACGCATTTTTAGGCAGTAATGGGTCACTTACGACCCGCTTTCCAGGCATTGTAAGTTAAACCTACGATGTAGGATTTATGAAAAATAATTTATAATTGGCTGGACTTACTCTTATTTGTTGAAAATCATTGTTTTTTTTACATATGATTTAGACTAATATATTATTTGCAGACCTTATTTAGTTCAGTTCTTTCTCAAATACCGACCAGAATACAAGTTCCTGGAGCCATATCTTTAGGAGCAACTAGGCCAGGGCCTAGAAAATTTCAATCCTCCGGCCCTAGAGAGGTGAAATAATAATTCGGAATAATTTTATGTAAAATAAAACGTAATGAAAAAAAATGGGTTTCTTACAGGTGAGACCGGTTGTTGAAGACATTGAAGAACCAAATTATCCATCTCCAAGACCTCTAACCACATCCTTTTTGGACGATGAAGTGAACAAGTTGGGTTTGGCACTTCAAGAAGTTAGAGAAGAACAAGAAGGTACAAAATTTCCATGTTTTACATATTAAATAGCATTTTTTTTAGATCGTTTCCCTTCTGTACCATTCAGACCAGAAAGACCCGTACCGGTTTTAAGAGAACAAATCCGAGATAAACCCAGACCGACACCAACTCAAAGACCTATTCCTATTCTTCGTCAGGAAACTCGAGAAGATTTCGCTCCCGTTCGATCTCAAACTCCAGTCAGACAACAGGTGCGTTTTAATTGAAGTAAAATAATTATGTATGCTGATTTGAACCATTTTTGCATCAGGTTAATCGACCAGCCCCAGTTCAAAACTTTCGCGCCGCCCCCGTAAAAATTACGCCACGCCAACAACTTACTGAAGAAGAAGAAGATGAATTAAGGGAGAGAAGACGTAAACCTGTTAGTCAGATTTTACGTAAATACCGTACTGATAACGAAGACGGCAGCATTACGTGGGGATTTGAAAATGATGATGGTACCTATAAAGAAGAAACATTAGGGGCCGATTGCATTATTAGGGGCAAATATGGCTATGTTGATCCCGATGGAGTGAAAAGGTATACATATAAAAATTGAATTAAAATAACCAGGCATTAATATGACTTTACAGGGAATTCTCTTACGAAACTGGTAATAAATGTGATGAACCAGATCCAGAGGATGAAGATATACCTCAAAGACCCAATGTGCCTCAATCAAAAAATAGACCTGCACCATACAGGCCTGCGGCTCAGCCCCAATATGTTAACTAGCATTAACATAAAGCCATCTTAATTTTATGTTGTACATTTCAATGATTCTTTTGAAATGAGCCGATCAGCGCAAAAACGGCCTAAGCCCACTGATCAAATTATGGAGATACTATATTATTGTACAATATGGCCACTTTTTTTTCGTATTTTGGACAAATATTTTACCAGGAGCCACTAGTTGTTAAAGAGCACTAAAAAATTAAATCTATACTGAGATATATGAAATGTATTTTGTTTTTATGAATTTCCTGTTTCTATATACAAAAATTAAAAATTATGAGTTAGATCGTGTTTGCGCCGATAGCCTCAAATACAATAATTATTATTGTTTTCTTTGGAAAAATTTAATTTAAAATGTCGTTACATAATAAAAAGGAGTTATGCTTAATGCCTGTTTTAATAAGGTCTCGTCCTATTTCCAAAATTTTTTGCGCGTCCACTATTCCAATTATCTGGAGCTGTAATGGCAATATCCATATAATCGCCAATTGTTATCCTGTAGTTGGCTAACGTTTTAAGGTCATCTGGACCTTTAATTCCGGTCGTGGTACCACCAATCTCCCTCATTCGATACATTGGTGATTTGAAATCAGGATAGACCAAAGCAAAACTAAATTTAGTGCCTTTGCGTCTCGTTTCTGGATTTACTTCTTTGACGAGTTGCGTTAGTTCATGTAGGGTGGCATCTTTCCATGTGTAAATTTGTAATTCGTTGCTCGGCGTGTTGCCTTTGTGATATTCAGACACTTTGTGGTGTTGTCCGGAAGAAGAAACGAACACTCTTAGCAGAAAGGGACAGACCTAAAAAAAAGTTAAATAACATAAATTATATGAAAATACAAAAGTCTGCATACAACCACTAAATATTTTATAATAAATTAATTATTTGGTTTATTTATTTATTATTAATATTAGATAAATAATGTAGAAATACAAAGATCATTTATTCATATAAACATTTATATTCATAGAAATTGCATTAAACAAGAATTTATATCTTACAAAAGTCTACATATGAACTAATTGCACTATTAAATTTACTATGGAATTATAGCATGATAATAGTCTTTTGAGGTTTCTCATTTGCACACTTATGACAGCCTAAAGACCACGTCTAGATGTTGAAATTACTAGATTTTTAGTTACATCTACAAGTATCTCATTCCAAGATTCTTTATAAAGAATATTTAGTTTTCTTATTCTGTGTTGTATGTTTAGGATAATTGTAATGTTGAAATATGTAGTAGTGATTTCGAAGATATAGATTTCTAACTGATATTGGTAAATCGCTTCGTAATATTTACAGATATTACTTGTGATTCACTATAATCTCAATAAAAACCAATTTTCCTACTTCAGTCATTCATCTCCACACCATTACATGGCCACTTCCATGCTAAACGTTTCTAATTCAATTTTTAGTTTTCATTTTTTGAAAACTGTCGTCATATTTCTCCTATTCCAATACAACCAAAAATATTGAATTTCTTCTTGTCTGTAATTATTAATTTTTCAAAACTTAAAATCTTTATCAGCATGTATATTGGTAAAGTTTATTCTTTTTTGTCGCTAGATTTTAGAGATAAAAGGCTGTCTTCTTGAAATCCTTCCACGAAAATAGTCAGAATATAATACTGTTAGTATTGTTTGAACATTAACAATTTTGCCACTAACATTTTCAATTTCTGTCGCCAATTTTGGAGCATTTATTTAAATTAAATTTTTTTTGCAATTGTATAAAATTTTTCATTCATTTAACTTACTTGGACGATTTAATTTTACCACTGTAAAAATATCTAATTATTGTCTGCACTGTATTTCCTAGTAAATTTACAATTTTTGCAATATTCACATAAGATTTGTCCTCAATATGCAGTGTATACTATTAGTAAAATGAACGAAATATCCGTACATTTGTTAAAAAAATTAGTAGAGTAGAGTCCGGTTATAACGAACCAAAAATGCAACAAAATGGGTTCGTTATAACTAGTGAAAACTTATATTGGTCTTATGGCAAAACTTTTGTTTCACTCCAAATTTTTCGTGCGTTATAACCGAGAGTGCGCTATAACCGGGGTTTGTTACCGAACTCTACTGTAATTATTTACAAGTGGAGCTCCAGCTCTACTCTTCTCCAAAAATTTTTCTGTGTATTAGGCACTATTACTTAGTATAAAAGTATGTCTTTCAAGGTAGAGGAAGCCACTGTTAACAATTATTTATGAAAAAAAATCCTCATATTGCGGTTTTCCATTAATTTCAATAATTTTTCTCAATACTAAAGTGTCTTACGGAACCATGGAGTGAAAAGGGGTGCTGAGTGGAGTAAATAGAATGTAGTTTTAATATATTTTTGGGAATTCATCCAAATACATACATCAAAAATACATAAGTGACTTGCCCACCTTAAATGACATATTTTCACATTAAACAATAGTTCCTAATACACAGAAAAATTTTTGGAGTAAATTAGAGTTGGAGCCCCATTTGTAAAGAATTACCAAAAAATTAAATTTGGAATTAGTACAGTTAGATTTCGAAAAGGTATTGAAATTTCTAATCTGTCCATAATTTTTATATTGTGATTGCGAATAATTTACCATTTTACAAAACAACAGAACACACGGGAATGACTGGTTTGGAGTCATATTAATCCAAACAATTAAGACGATTATTTTGAAAACAACAATAATAATTCATTAATTATTAATGAATAGAAATTTTTGGAAAATTTATAAAAACTGTCTACTTAGGCTTGTTTATTTTCGGGATAATAGGTTGACTATTTCAGCATTCGTTTTTATTGAACAAATGGTATTTTTAGGCTTTAAGGTTCTCGCCTAAAGTACAGAAAACACTGCACTATTTATATTTTGCATCAAGTCAATTCTCGAAAAATATGGACATGGGTTGTTTTTAAAATAAACGCCTCGTTTTGTTTTGCCGGGCTTGACAAAATAATAACAATCCGGCATAAATTAATTGTATGAGATTTTTGTAAGATATAAATTCTCATTTTGTGTAATTACTATGAATTTAAATGTAGATACGAATAAATGTTCTGTGTCTTTCTATGTTATTTCTGCAGAATTAATGACAACTAAATCTTTAGAGAGTCTATATAGGCTTTTGCGATTGACCGTACATAACCCAAACAGGACATAATAACGAATCCTTTCTTTTTCATGAATGAATGTTCAAATATTTTCAATTATCTTTCGTACCTTTTGCCGGTCTATTGAATCGTCCTTTTTTTCTTCAACAACTACGTCTACTCCAGCCATTCCTTTTGAGAATACTTCTCCTATTTAATAGTTTTAAACAATGTAAAGGAAACTTTAAGAAACCACCACTCGATCTGCACAACACACGTCTATTTATGACATTCTTCTTCTTTTCATATTAAAGTAACCGATTGTAAAGAATATTTTGTCCAGCAAAATTGAAACAAGAAAACATTTTCTTGTTTAATATCATATTATAAATTGTGAAACGAATAAAAAATAAAACATAATATAATCATAATATAAGTGTCATTATATTATAATGACAATTATATTTGAGGAAATTATGTTTAAAATGATTCAATGACATTAAACATTAGTATTTTAGTAGAAGTGAAAACTACTTAACCTCAATTTTCAGATATTCCAATAATTTATTTAATAACAAAATACATACAAAAAAGAAATAGAAATCAATTTAATTATCTTCCAAGCATTGTAAATATGGATGAAACCAAAGAATCTCTTCAAAAAAGATGGACCCATTTAAGGAAGGTCTTGGAACGTCCCGGTCCATTTAGCCATCCAGAGTTTGAACCTTCTCCAGATATTTTGGACTTTATTTTGTCTTCCTGCAAATTATTGATTATTGGAGCGGGAGGCTTAGGTTGCGAACTCCTTAAGGATCTAGCCATGATGGGTTTTAAGCACATTCATATAATTGATATGGATGTTATTGATTTATCAAATTTAAACAGACAATTTTTATTTAGACATAAGGATATAGGTGTATCTAAAGCAGAGGTAAATTTGAAAAAAATCAATTCTTTTATTTTTATTCACTCTCTATCCGACCAGGTCGTCAACGTAACATTGATTTGTTTTTCATACAAAAACTATGTATATTTCTTTTTGTATACAGGTGGCGGCAAAATACGTCAATGGCAGAATTCAGGGATGTCAAGTAGTTCCACACTACTGCACAATTCAAGAAAAAGATGAAGAATTTTATAGGCAGTTTCACGTTATTGTATGTGGTCTGGATTCGATTCCCGCTCGAAGATGGATCAACGGAATGGTAGTATCCTTGTTGAATTATGATGATGCTGGTATTCTAGATCAATCCAGTATCATACCTTTAGTGGATGGTGGTACTGAGGGGTTCAAAGGAAACGCAAGAGTTGTTTTACCAGGAATTACAGCTTGCGTTGAATGTACTTTAGATCTATATCCACCACAAGTCACCTATCCTTTGTGTACAATAGCAAACACACCAAGACTGCCCGAACATTGTATAGAATATGTTAAATTGGTCCAATGGCCCAAAGGTATGAGGAAATTCTGAAATCATTCGTATGAATTGCAAGTCTGTGTTTAGAAAATCCATTTGGTGTGGCGTTAGATGGCGATGATGCGCAACATTTAATGTGGTTGCACGAGAAAGCAGTGGAAAGAGCCTCACAATTTAATATACAAGGTGTGACGTTTAGATTAGTACAAGGAGTCGTTAAAAATATTATTCCTGCTGTGGCTTCCACAAATGCAGTTGTGGCCGCAGTGTGTGCAACTGAAGTGAGATGTCATTTAAAAGCAATGTTGTGAATCAGAGCAATTACAATTTTTCCAGGTTTTCAAATTGGCCACTAGTTGTTGTACTCCGTTAAACAACTTTATGGTGTTCAATGATGTCGATGGAATTTATACTTATACTTACGAAGCCGAGAGAAAAGAAAATTGTATTGTTTGTTGCAATGTGCCCCAAATGCTATCCATTGAAGACCCTGGAAAAATGAAATTGAGCGATATTATTGAAATTTTGTGTTCGGACCCTAAGGTGGGTTTTCCATCACTATTAAAGACTAAGGAAATTTACTTTGAATGTTAATTCCCTTTCAGTTTCAAATGAAAAATCCCGGCTTGACCACCACTATCAATGGAAGTAATAAAACTCTGTATATTCCCACTATTGAGGCTATTGAAAAAAGAACTAGAGAGAACTTGAACAAAACATTGCAAGATTTAGGATTGAATGATGGCCAAGAAATAGTTGTTGCTGATATTACCACACCCACTTCTTTAATAATTAAGCTGACTTTTAAAACTGTGGATATTGAAATGGGTTAAATTTAATATGAATTGAAAAAGTTTAAATGTTGAAATATATTATTACCTATAGGGAGAGTTTATTTGAAAAGTAACATGGTGTAACAACATATTCGTGATTTAATATATCTTAATCTTTAAATTAGACTTGTTTGAGACACTTGACTTAAACAAGATTATTCTATAGAAGTTCTAGTTCTGTTCAGTGGAAAAAGGTTCGCTCTATAGCAGTTGTCGGCAAGCTCTAACTGTTAAAGAGCCAATTTCATCATTAAAGACGTCGAGAGAAATGTATGAGGGCTATAGTTAAACAGGGCATTCACAAACTATTGACTTTATTTTAAAACTACAATTTCATTTGTTGTTATTGTAGGTAAAAATGTATGAACAATTATTTATCAAAGAATTGCACTTACATGCATGTGGCTTGGGAGCCGCGGTTTGCCGACCCTTGCTCTGTAGGGATACTCAAAGAAATGGCACATTGTTGAAAAAAATGTAAAAATAAAATACTTAGTAAAAATTTATAAAAATAACGAAATTCAATCCGTCAATATGGTAAAACAGTTTGTATACATATTAACGATAGTAAAATACAGAATAAAGTCTAACAAGGGAACCGCCCCAGGTGTAACTCGCAGATCGTAATGAAACTTGGTACACATATAGTACTATGAAAAATAATCGACACGTACTTTTTTTTATTCGGCAATCGTCAAGGTTTAAGGGGTGAAAACCATCCCCAAAGTTTATACCTGTATATATAATTTTTTCTAGATATTTTTTCCGGACCTAGACAGGTCGACGGAGAATTGAAAGACGAACATTTTGCTTTTTTCCCCATTGTTTTAAGTCATCTGGATCCAAAGTTATCGTCAAAAAACGAAAAATTGGCGAAACTTTGGGGGTAGTTTTCAGCCCTTAAACCTTGACGATTGCCGATAAAAAAAATATGTGTCGATTATTTTTCATAGTACTATATGTGTACAAAGTTTCATTACGATCTGCAAGTTACACCTGGGGCGGTTCCCTTGTAAGTAAACGGGAAAATTTTAGAACGGATAAAGTAGAAAATCTAGTTAAAAAATCAACGTGCTCTATTTCTTTGAAATAATGATGATGCGTCAGTCAAAGACCAATAAGGTAAAAAAAAACAATTTTTGTAAATTAAATTCACACAATCTAAATTATAATATATCGGCAACAAAACCCTTTGAAATGTACATATCAAAATCGCATTACAATTGAAGTATATTGTCAATTAGTAGTTAATTCTTGGCCAGTTAAATAACTACATAAAAAGTGTGTATAAAATCTCAATTAATCACTATCAATAATAAGTTAACAATAATCTAAAATATAGACATTCACTAGATTTCTCCGAAATTCATGTGGCCAGTTGACATGGCATGATCTCGAGCCTCAATTTGGCCTTTGAGCATTATATTGCAATCCATGCATTTTAATGAGAATTTATTTACATCAGTAAATTGACGACTGGATTTTGCTTCTTGTGCTAAAATTTTAGCTTCTTCCAATATTCGTATGTCTGAACTTTGAAAAATCGTTTGAATTTTACCTCCCTAAAACGAAATTCGTTTAGGTTGCGAAAATAAAATGAAAAAAAAAAGATATTTACTGTAAACGGCTCCAAATAAAGGGGATCATAATGAATTCCATCAAACATTAAAAAAACTCGAAATGAATAATTTTGATCTTCACCAAATCTATTAATAATCGCGTTAATTGTATCCACAACTGCTATTTCAATTCCATAATAATTACTTAGAATTGCCAGTTCAATAGCACCACCCCACGAAGTGTCATTTTGTATCCAAGCACAATACTCTTCAACTGGTTTGCCTAATATTGCTTCATCGTAATTATGTTTTTCGTTACGTATCGTTTCTGCAACCAGTTGTCTTAAAAATTTTCCTGCCTCACCAGACTCATCTAGTTTTCCATTCAAAACGAAATGAAAGCTGCTAAATAAGCAGGAATTGTCTGCGGGAACGATTTGCTTCATTAAAATTCCAGGAAAGTCGTCAGTTTGATTATTTTCTACGCATTTACTAGCATCATTAGCCCCAGTTGGGGTGGTATTTTCTAATAGAGGCGTTGAGATCTCTTGTAGAATCAAAGTATCTCCAGTGGACAAGCCACTCTGAGCTAATAGAAATTCACTTTTAAAGCGCATAATTCGTTTATTATTATACCATACCTAATTCTAAATTATCATTGCTAATGTCCAGAACTTTAGGTGGAAAACCTAATAGCACCTGCAACCGATTCACAGGAATATTCGATAATTCTGCTAAGGTTTCTTTTAAATCATGTATTTTATGGTCTTGAGTAAGATTCTTCACCACATGCTGACCATTTTTGGTTTTAACCCTTAGTAGTAAATTTGACATCTTTTCGTTTCAATTCAACTGCTATACTAAAGCGTTTTAGGTTAAGTTAGAAAGCTTTTGACAGATGTCCCAATCAGAACAAGCTTTACCAACCCAATTTTGCTTTGTACCGTTACGTGGTCGATTTAAATAGATCAAACTTGTAAAACAATAAAGCCGTAAGACATTTCCAAACTAATGCAAAAATTTCACAATTGGAGCAATAACGACAAAATGCATGTTTTACATAAAATTGCACTTTATTTTTTATTTATTTTCTTTAAATCTATCCTCATCTATATGTATAAATAGTATTATGCAGGATAGGTCATACATTCGAATGTAGGAGATTCATAAAGAATATTTTAATCCACTTGTGCCACCCATTAAAATTATATCAAGTTTCTGCTCATTTAATTAATTAATTAATTTTTTTGTTTTTTTTTTTATAATAAATACTCTCCTTAATGGAATAAACTGGATCCATTCGAAACAGATATTTACAAAAAGATTGTTGACAGTTCTTAATAAGAAAAATTAATAAAAATCCATGAAAATAATATCGTAAAGCATGGCATATATAGGGTGTTTCAATGAAAAGGACCTATCTTAAATAACTCTTAAACTACATATTATTTTAAAATTTCCAGAAACATGTCAATTGATATGTCGAGGGGGAAACTTTTTGAGTTTATGTGCAATTCCCTATCTTCAACCTCTTCAATTTACGCAAATGTTTATTGAACACCCTGTACATACATACAGGGTGTTAGAGAAATAACTTTCGTAAATTTAGCTAACGATTAAGGACGTCATTTCCAAGAGAAAAGTTACTTACAACATGTATCGGAAACCTAATAATTTTTGCAAAAAAATATTTAACTTGTATTTAATTCTTGACTTTTGAGGCTCGTTTTCTTAAAAATTAATCGATAAATTTTAAAACTAATTACACCTTTAAATGCAGTTTTGAAATACCTTTAAAATGAGGTGTCAGTTGACCCCTCAGCCCCTTTAAGATTTTGAGGGTGAGCTGCCTCTTGCATAAGAGGTTGAAGATAGGGAATTGCACATAAGCTCAAAAAGTTTCTCCCTCGACATCTCAATTGACGTGTTTTTGGAAATTTTAAAATAATACGTAGTTTTAGAATTATTTAGGGTGGCTCCTTTTTATTGATACACCCTGTATGTATGTTCGGAAGAATGACCAACCATCCTGTATAATAGAAAGTGCAAATTAACTTATTATATTTGATTAAAGTCCGTTCGCTCTAAGAAAACAGTGGTAGGTAGAGCTAAGCGATCCTGACTTACGTCATAAAAAAACGGAACGTTCAACGCAAATGCTGATTACCACGCCACCATGTGAGAAAATATTTTTATACGGTAAATCGGTCTCATTTCTAAGCCAGTCACAGAGCCGTATTTTTAGTCTCTATGCTTCTCCACACTGTTTTCTTAGAACGAACGGACTTTATTTTTATTCATTGTACTCAACTGTCAACTGTCAAAAAATATGACCAGTTAAATGTCTCGCTGCCACTAATAAAAGATCATGCCGGTGTAACATTGCTTTAAATGGAGATACTCGGCTTTAAATGGATTTCTTCATTTAATATTGAAAATTGTTACACAATGCGAAATAGAACAGTAGTACTTCTCGTTCAAAATTGTACATAGTATATTCACATTGGCCAAATTCGTATGAACAAAGAAAAAAAACCAAGCATCTTTAATGTAAGATATTTTTATTGTCCTAGAAAAGCTTAATTTCGAACTAAATGTTTTTATTTCAAAATTTCTATAAATGACACAAAATATATAAAAAGAAATTGCGCGTGGGCTGGAAATATTAATTAGAAAAAAGTAGGACAAGTGTTTTTCGTCATGTCAAAAACACAAATATGACGTACGGTGGTCTTGGTCGCCATATTGAATATATATGCGGACAGTTTTTCTGGCGTCCTGCTATCACCTGGTATTTACTGATATTATGGGCCTTTCTTGTAAAGGTGTGTTTGAACGAAGCAAGAGTAAACATATTGATATTAAAATAGTATACCAATAACAAACTAGATACTATAATTTATACTACACATAAATGTCTTTTGAAATAAGTTTGGCAACCGTGCTCTATCCGTAAACGTCTAAACAGTCACTAGTGCACTCCAGTAGTTTCAATCGGAATTAATAAATTACAGACGTTGATGTTAGAGTCAAAAAATATTTCTATCTCCATTCAATCGACGCAACAGAGTGAACAAGACAACTACTCTAGTTCATATTGGCAGTGTCGCAACATGGCCGCGAACCGCGCGACACCTCTGACAGCTTAACATCAAAATATTGAAAGAAAAAAGTTAATCGGAAAAATAAAAAAATAACATTTATAAATATTGTATGAAAAGTGGTACGTTTCATAACAAGATTATCGGTAATTTACAATTTGTTGTTTTGGACACGTAGGCCGTTCACCTATAATGCCTGGTCGGGTGAAAACATCGTTTTTAGTGCAATTTTTGTGACCACCTGGCTTGACTGCCACAGTCGGGCCCCCCGTTCCTTAGAAAATTATGGGCGACGAGTGTTTTGCAACCGATCATTCAAGGTCTCCACTATTAAATTGGTAAATAAAGGTTTTCCATCATATCTGTTATATTTCAAAATACATAATTCGTCTTGAGTCGTAAGAGAATGCTGTTGAACACAACCTATTAATGAATAGTGTTTCACATAAAGGGGTTGTTTTATCCTTGTGAGGATCAACATTTACTCTTGACAACTTTTTATCTATTCTAGTTATTGCTTAATATTTGTAATGTCTTATCTTTCATATAATATATAAATACACGTACAATGCCAATTAGTAGAATTGTAATGTACAATAATTACATTTTATGCAATTGTACAGGGTGGCTG
>JABRWK010000254.1:75126-95977 GCA_013372445.1 Hypothenemus hampei | reverse complement strand
TACAAGGAGTCGTTAAAAATATTATTCCTGCTGTGGCTTCCACAAATGCAGTTGTGGCCGCAGTGTGTGCAACTGAAGTGAGATGTCATTTAAAAGCAATGTTGTGAATCAGAGCAATTACAATTTTTCCAGGTTTTCAAATTGGCCACTAGTTGTTGTACTCCGTTAAACAACTTTATGGTGTTCAATGATGTCGATGGAATTTATACTTATACTTACGAAGCCGAGAGAAAAGAAAATTGTATTGTTTGTTGCAATGTGCCCCAAATGCTATCCATTGAAGACCCTGGAAAAATGAAATTGAGCGATATTATTGAAATTTTGTGTTCGGACCCTAAGGTGGGTTTTCCATCACTATTAAAGACTAAGGAAATTTACTTTGAATGTTAATTCCCTTTCAGTTTCAAATGAAAAATCCCGGCTTGACCACCACTATCAATGGAAGTAATAAAACTCTGTATATTCCCACTATTGAGGCTATTGAAAAAAGAACTAGAGAGAACTTGAACAAAACATTGCAAGATTTAGGATTGAATGATGGCCAAGAAATAGTTGTTGCTGATATTACCACACCCACTTCTTTAATAATTAAGCTGACTTTTAAAACTGTGGATATTGAAATGGGTTAAATTTAATATGAATTGAAAAAGTTTAAATGTTGAAATATATTATTACCTATAGGGAGAGTTTATTTGAAAAGTAACATGGTGTAACAACATATTCGTGATTTAATATATCTTAATCTTTAAATTAGACTTGTTTGAGACACTTGACTTAAACAAGATTATTCTATAGAAGTTCTAGTTCTGTTCAGTGGAAAAAGGTTCGCTCTATAGCAGTTGTCGGCAAGCTCTAACTGTTAAAGAGCCAATTTCATCATTAAAGACGTCGAGAGAAATGTATGAGGGCTATAGTTAAACAGGGCATTCACAAACTATTGACTTTATTTTAAAACTACAATTTCATTTGTTGTTATTGTAGGTAAAAATGTATGAACAATTATTTATCAAAGAATTGCACTTACATGCATGTGGCTTGGGAGCCGCGGTTTGCCGACCCTTGCTCTGTAGGGATACTCAAAGAAATGGCACATTGTTGAAAAAATGTAAAATAAAATACTTAGTAAAAATTTATAAAAATAACGAAATTCAATCCGTCAATATGGTAAAACAGTTTGTATACATATTAACGATAGTAAAATACAGAATAAAGTCTAACAAGGGAACCGCCCCAGGTGTAACTCGCAGATCGTAATGAAACTTGGTACACATATAGTACTATGAAAAATAATCGACACGTACTTTTTTTTATTCGGCAATCGTCAAGGTTTAAGGGGTGAAAACCATCCCCAAAGTTTATACCTGTATATATAATTTTTTCTAGATATTTTTTCCGGACCTAGACAGGTCGACGGAGAATTGAAAGACGAACATTTTGCTTTTTTCCCCATTGTTTTAAGTCATCTGGATCCAAAGTTATCGTCAAAAAACGAAAAATTGGCGAAACTTTGGGGGTAGTTTTCAGCCCTTAAACCTTGACGATTGCCGATAAAAAAAATATGTGTCGATTATTTTTCATAGTACTATATGTGTACAAAGTTTCATTACGATCTGCAAGTTACACCTGGGGCGGTTCCCTTGTAAGTAAACGGGAAAATTTTAGAACGGATAAAGTAGAAAATCTAGTTAAAAAATCAACGTGCTCTATTTCTTTGAAATAATGATGATGCGTCAGTCAAAGACCAATAAGGTAAAAAAAACAATTTTTGTAAATTAAATTCACACAATCTAAATTATAATATATCGGCAACAAAACCCTTTGAAATGTACATATCAAAATCGCATTACAATTGAAGTATATTGTCAATTAGTAGTTAATTCTTGGCCAGTTAAATAACTACATAAAAAGTGTGTATAAAATCTCAATTAATCACTATCAATAATAAGTTAACAATAATCTAAAATATAGACATTCACTAGATTTCTCCGAAATTCATGTGGCCAGTTGACATGGCATGATCTCGAGCCTCAATTTGGCCTTTGAGCATTATATTGCAATCCATGCATTTTAATGAGAATTTATTTACATCAGTAAATTGACGACTGGATTTTGCTTCTTGTGCTAAAATTTTAGCTTCTTCCAATATTCGTATGTCTGAACTTTGAAAAATCGTTTGAATTTTACCTCCCTAAAACGAAATTCGTTTAGGTTGCGAAAATAAAATGAAAAAAAAAGATATTTACTGTAAACGGCTCCAAATAAAGGGGATCATAATGAATTCCATCAAACATTAAAAAAACTCGAAATGAATAATTTTGATCTTCACCAAATCTATTAATAATCGCGTTAATTGTATCCACAACTGCTATTTCAATTCCATAATAATTACTTAGAATTGCCAGTTCAATAGCACCACCCCACGAAGTGTCATTTTGTATCCAAGCACAATACTCTTCAACTGGTTTGCCTAATATTGCTTCATCGTAATTATGTTTTTCGTTACGTATCGTTTCTGCAACCAGTTGTCTTAAAAATTTTCCTGCCTCACCAGACTCATCTAGTTTTCCATTCAAAACGAAATGAAAGCTGCTAAATAAGCAGGAATTGTCTGCGGGAACGATTTGCTTCATTAAAATTCCAGGAAAGTCGTCAGTTTGATTATTTTCTACGCATTTACTAGCATCATTAGCCCCAGTTGGGGTGGTATTTTCTAATAGAGGCGTTGAGATCTCTTGTAGAATCAAAGTATCTCCAGTGGACAAGCCACTCTGAGCTAATAGAAATTCACTTTTAAAGCGCATAATTCGTTTATTATTATACCATACCTAATTCTAAATTATCATTGCTAATGTCCAGAACTTTAGGTGGAAAACCTAATAGCACCTGCAACCGATTCACAGGAATATTCGATAATTCTGCTAAGGTTTCTTTTAAATCATGTATTTTATGGTCTTGAGTAAGATTCTTCACCACATGCTGACCATTTTTGGTTTTAACCCTTAGTAGTAAATTTGACATCTTTTCGTTTCAATTCAACTGCTATACTAAAGCGTTTTAGGTTAAGTTAGAAAGCTTTTGACAGATGTCCCAATCAGAACAAGCTTTACCAACCCAATTTTGCTTTGTACCGTTACGTGGTCGATTTAAATAGATCAAACTTGTAAAACAATAAAGCCGTAAGACATTTCCAAACTAATGCAAAAATTTCACAATTGGAGCAATAACGACAAAATGCATGTTTTACATAAAATTGCACTTTATTTTTTATTTATTTTCTTTAAATCTATCCTCATCTATATGTATAAATAGTATTATGCAGGATAGGTCATACATTCGAATGTAGGAGATTCATAAAGAATATTTTAATCCACTTGTGCCACCCATTAAAATTATATCAAGTTTCTGCTCATTTAATTAATTAATTAATTTTTTTGTTTTTTTTTTATAATAAATACTCTCCTTAATGGAATAAACTGGATCCATTCGAAACAGATATTTACAAAAAGATTGTTGACAGTTCTTAATAAGAAAAATTAATAAAAATCCATGAAAATAATATCGTAAAGCATGGCATATATAGGGTGTTTCAATGAAAAGGACCTATCTTAAATAACTCTTAAACTACATATTATTTTAAAATTTCCAGAAACATGTCAATTGATATGTCGAGGGGGAAACTTTTTGAGTTTATGTGCAATTCCCTATCTTCAACCTCTTCAATTTACGCAAATGTTTATTGAACACCCTGTACATACATACAGGGTGTTAGAGAAATAACTTTCGTAAATTTAGCTAACGATTAAGGACGTCATTTCCAAGAGAAAAGTTACTTACAACATGTATCGGAAACCTAATAATTTTTGCAAAAAAATATTTAACTTGTATTTAATTCTTGACTTTTGAGGCTCGTTTTCTTAAAAATTAATCGATAAATTTTAAAACTAATTACACCTTTAAATGCAGTTTTGAAATACCTTTAAAATGAGGTGTCAGTTGACCCCTCAGCCCCTTTAAGATTTTGAGGGTGAGCTGCCTCTTGCATAAGAGGTTGAAGATAGGGAATTGCACATAAGCTCAAAAAGTTTCTCCCTCGACATCTCAATTGACGTGTTTTTGGAAATTTTAAAATAATACGTAGTTTTAGAATTATTTAGGGTGGCTCCTTTTTATTGATACACCCTGTATGTATGTTCGGAAGAATGACCAACCATCCTGTATAATAGAAAGTGCAAATTAACTTATTATATTTGATTAAAGTCCGTTCGCTCTAAGAAAACAGTGGTAGGTAGAGCTAAGCGATCCTGACTTACGTCATAAAAAAACGGAACGTTCAACGCAAATGCTGATTACCACGCCACCATGTGAGAAAATATTTTTATACGGTAAATCGGTCTCATTTCTAAGCCAGTCACAGAGCCGTATTTTTAGTCTCTATGCTTCTCCACACTGTTTTCTTAGAACGAACGGACTTTATTTTTATTCATTGTACTCAACTGTCAACTGTCAAAAAATATGACCAGTTAAATGTCTCGCTGCCACTAATAAAAGATCATGCCGGTGTAACATTGCTTTAAATGGAGATACTCGGCTTTAAATGGATTTCTTCATTTAATATTGAAAATTGTTACACAATGCGAAATAGAACAGTAGTACTTCTCGTTCAAAATTGTACATAGTATATTCACATTGGCCAAATTCGTATGAACAAAGAAAAAAACCAAGCATCTTTAATGTAAGATATTTTTATTGTCCTAGAAAAGCTTAATTTCGAACTAAATGTTTTTATTTCAAAATTTCTATAAATGACACAAAATATATAAAAAGAAATTGCGCGTGGGCTGGAAATATTAATTAGAAAAAAGTAGGACAAGTGTTTTTCGTCATGTCAAAAACACAAATATGACGTACGGTGGTCTTGGTCGCCATATTGAATATATATGCGGACAGTTTTTCTGGCGTCCTGCTATCACCTGGTATTTACTGATATTATGGGCCTTTCTTGTAAAGGTGTGTTTGAACGAAGCAAGAGTAAACATATTGATATTAAAATAGTATACCAATAACAAACTAGATACTATAATTTATACTACACATAAATGTCTTTTGAAATAAGTTTGGCAACCGTGCTCTATCCGTAAACGTCTAAACAGTCACTAGTGCACTCCAGTAGTTTCAATCGGAATTAATAAATTACAGACGTTGATGTTAGAGTCAAAAAATATTTCTATCTCCATTCAATCGACGCAACAGAGTGAACAAGACAACTACTCTAGTTCATATTGGCAGTGTCGCAACATGGCCGCGAACCGCGCGACACCTCTGACAGCTTAACATCAAAATATTGAAAGAAAAAAGTTAATCGGAAAAATAAAAAAATAACATTTATAAATATTGTATGAAAAGTGGTACGTTTCATAACAAGATTATCGGTAATTTACAATTTGTTGTTTTGGACACGTAGGCCGTTCACCTATAATGCCTGGTCGGGTGAAAACATCGTTTTTAGTGCAATTTTTGTGACCACCTGGCTTGACTGCCACAGTCGGGCCCCCCGTTCCTTAGAAAATTATGGGCGACGAGTGTTTTGCAACCGATCATTCAAGGTCTCCACTATTAAATTGGTAAATAAAGGTTTTCCATCATATCTGTTATATTTCAAAATACATAATTCGTCTTGAGTCGTAAGAGAATGCTGTTGAACACAACCTATTAATGAATAGTGTTTCACATAAAGGGGTTGTTTTATCCTTGTGAGGATCAACATTTACTCTTGACAACTTTTTATCTATTCTAGTTATTGCTTAATATTTGTAATGTCTTATCTTTCATATAATATATAAATACACGTACAATGCCAATTAGTAGAATTGTAATGTACAATAATTACATTTTATGCAATTGTACAGGGTGGCTGGACTGGTTTCCGCCTTAATCTTCGCTTTAATAATAATTCATCAAATATTGAATGTACATATTTTAGTTACAAAGGTCCCGCCTTTCTAGGTGTTAAATCAGTGTAGCCCCTTTTTCAAACATGGACATGTTTGAATAACAAAATTAAATAAAATTTATATTTTCTATAAGAAGCGTGACCCGACTTTGTTCTATTTTTCTAATTAATGCATGGAATTCATTTAAGATAAAGGCAACGCATTTAAGTTTAATAATTCACATGTTTACTCCATTGGATTGCCCTGAATATCCCTTTGACATTTGTTCTGGTTCAATTAAAACCCATCTTTGGTAAAGTCAACCTTGGAAGCAAATTCAGTCATTCGGCTGACATTTTCTAATAGATTTCTTGGCGATTTTAAATACATATTTAGAGTTTCAAACGATTTGTGGCGTGTTGTCACTCAATTTTTCTATGCTGTAGGTTGAAACATTATAAATTTATATACAAATGGAAACATATAGTAAGGATTGTTTGTAGCCTTAAAGTAATGGTACTTAAAAATTAAGAACGGAAGGGAAAGGACAAATAATCAATTGAGAGACAATAAGAGACATCAATCATGTCTCGAAAGTCTGACAATTTCAATAATACCGGTTTTACAAAATGTTCATGTGAGTGTGTAAGATCTTATCATATTATCGTGTACAAATTAAATTATAGGAAAATTTCTTCTTCATAGAAAATGCAGCAAAAATGGTAGTGTCACCAAGAAAAAATGAACCACGTTTATCTCTCCAACCACGTCCACGAAAATAAATACATACAGCGTGGAAAAGTTCAATAGAATAAATTCAGTATTTCAATTAATGTGCTTATTTACGTCAATTTCCTATTCTAAAATGCTACTCTACAACGTAAAAATTTCAACTCCTTTTGAGGGACAGTTGGAACCTAAAATTTTTTAATTGAAAGCTGAGGCTCACTTGAAAGATCTTTTCATTTTTTATTGAAAAATTGTGTTATTGTTTTAAAGTTTATGATAAAAATTAACATAAAAAAAACAATTAGTCACAATAAACTAACAAATGAAATAACTAATAGTGTTATATTCTGAGGAATGTAAACAAAAATAACAAACAAATCAATCTCAATATAGAAAAATCTTCAAATTGTATGCCTTGGACGTCTTCGCAGCATCCTAATCGTTAATAAAAATGCATTTTAAAAATCTTACTCAAGATCTATGGAATAAACAATTTAATTGCAACCGTTATAATTTTTTTCGTAAGTCAGGTAGTCTTGGTTCACTGTCGAATGCACTGTAATATATGTATGTATTGATCGCGTTTAGAGGAGTTTGATCTAGATTTAGTTTAAATTTCATTTTGACGGTAGTAACAAAAGGAGATTTGCACTGTTATCAAAAATATTAACTAGATTACCTAAACTATAATCGATATTCAATGGCGTATACGAAACGGTCTTCGATTTGCAAACCATGACCTTCTTAACGCAATCAAAATTTGGAAACTATGTATTTGGATTTAGTGTTGTATACCATACTTTTCGCATACACCCATAAGAAAAACTCTAATGTCTTAAAATTGGGTGATCATTCTAATGATCCCCGCCTCTCTATCCATCAATTTGAAAATGTTAAAATCAAGGTACTGCTGAATATTGATTTAGGAATATGTTTCACCCTGTTGAACATTATTCGAATTGGTGGGTTTGTTTGAAAAGAATATAAGTTTGCCAAAGTTGGCACGATAGTATTGTTTTATTATTTTAAAGTAGTGGTAAATAATTATCTTTATTCAAATATCTATCCATAAAAAAAGGACCAAAAGATATGGTCTCCAATTATTTGGCCCTAATATTAACCTTTTCATTGTGTATGTAGTACAATGAAAATGAATGTTTATTGTAGCAATAGACGATTAACATGGCCATGAAAAGCAAAAGGGGATTCATCAGAAAACAAAACATTTTCTTGTTGGATAACATTGTTACCTAACACAAAAATACGTTCTCTATCAAAATTGTGCCTACTGAGTTCCTGAGTTGGCGTCAATTTATACAGATGCATTTTATTTTGAGAAATGGTTAACATCCAATGATGAAGCTGCTTGTCCAATCATATTATGTGGGTTTTCATTAAAATCAAGCATAACATCCACTCGATATCATTACTTAGTTCATTGAAAGATTTTTTTTTATTTACACTAAAGTACAGTTGTATTCAAAAAAAACTCATACACCGATTAGAGAGAGAAGTTTGACAATCAGATTTGGGTAAAATTGACTTATTTAGCAGCAGATGTCATAGGTTAACAAAATTGACAAAGCATTGTCATTGGTCGCTTTAATAGCCGGTTTTACCCAAATCTGATTGTCAAACTTCTCTCTCTAATCGGTGTATGAGTTTTTTTTGAATACAACTGTACATGTCCACGTTCGCGAAACTTTAAATGTTTTCAATTTTACTAATTGTATCTTGGAATGTAGGCAGCAAATCGGAAACGTTTTTTTTGTTTCAAATAGGCGAGTAACTTCAGCATGCAATCGTGTTCTATCTCCGTAACCAACCATCTGTAGAATTGTTATTTTATGCATTTCTATTAAATAAGTCCTATTTTTAACAAATATCAAACTGGTTTAACATTGACAAATAATTTAATGTTGTCACAATCAGATAGCAAGTTTCGTTACAGCCTTATCAACAACACCAATAATGCTCACTATGAAGATTTTTGCTCAGTTTTCATGTCTTTTTTTTTTGTTGACACGATCGAAACATTTAATCGAGGTTCATTTATTTATTATGTTTTTACATTATTAAAAAAATGCTGCTAATAGTTGTTAAATTTTTCGGTTTGTTGTAACAAATTGTATTTTCCTATGTTCATTTTTATCATAAATTTTAAAATAAAATTTTTGAATAGAGAATGAAAAGATCTTTCAAATGAACTCGCTTCCTTCCATTTAAAATATTTGGGATTAAATAAAATTGAAATTTTTGTATCTTGGAACTTTTGGAAATATTCCCATTAATTGAGGTACTGAATTGGTTCACACTGTTTTTATGTCAAAAATGTGTGTCATTTGGAATCGTTGACATGAGAATGTTATTCAGACCCTGTATTCCTATGTGGGGGGATTGAAAAATCGATTGAAGCGCATTTCTTGGCAAAAAAGCTAATCATTTATCATGTTGCTATCATTAAATTTAAAAAAAAGAGACCTTTTACTTCTATGCGCTTGTAATTGTGCAAATAAAAATATTAAATAATATAATAAAAGTAATAAAAACTGAGCTTATACGAAAACAACTTAAAGATAAACAGTACATTATAGTACAAAAACTTTTGTGGATCAGTCAATAGGACAAGGATTTGAAATTAACGAAATGGTCATTATGGGAAACTCTCGTTAAAACATGAACTTATAGATCTTGCTGTTGAGACATTAAACATTTTGAAAATTTTCAAATATTCAATAGAAATTAAAGCCAAATTTTCTATACAAACACCAACAAGATTTAATTGTTTCAAGTGAAAATTGATAACATTCTCATGATTGTATATTTTAGATACCGGTTAATACAAACAAAAAGCAAAAATAAAAATTTTGCAAAAGTTTAATAATCTAAATTTATTGGGTCCTACATTAAAGCATAATTTGATCATCAGACGACACCACTAGATTTGCACACAGCGAAAAATTCTCTTGCCTTTGTAAATAAACAGATAAGTCAAGAAAATTGAAAAACCCAGTTATCACAATATATGATTTATTTTTATTGTATTAACAGATATTTTATCTCTCGCTACAGGGAATAAACTTAGCATACAGAGCGTTACAAAATTTGCGTACAAGGATATGGATTTGATTAAATGTCAAAAACAGAAATAAAAATGCATTTAATATTTTTTTTTAAATTGTGCTAAATTCTTTAAACAATAATTAATCAAATTCCGTAGTTGGTGTGCGCAAATTTTGCAATTCCCTGTATAAGTCATATTGTTTCAATTTTACAGGGGAGCCAATTAACCATTTATGAAGCAGTGGTAAATCACAGAATGATGATGTTTCTCAACTTTCAATGTTGTTGACTTATCTGATTATTCATTGAGGTAGGAGAACTAGCGAATGTCCTTCAAGGAAAAATTGTTTTCGCGAGGTAATGTCCGATATAGAATATCCAAAAAATGAATAAAATATAATCAAACATTGATTAGATAAGGAACCGTGCTGAGCTAATTCTACAGTAATTACATGACTTTCTCTCGTTTTTAGATCCATTTAATTACGTATAGTGTTTAAATTTTTTTTTCTTTTCTGGATTTCATCAGAGGTAACATAGCTGTCTGTTTGGCAGCACCGGATGCCTCCTTTGGTGGGCGTCCCCACGCCGTCCGTCCTCCAGCTGAGGCGCATGGACCGTTCTACACGTTATGCAATTCAACAAGGCCCCCCGAGTTGTCCCAGTACGCCAGGATCCACCCAATTAGGTATGATAGTTAAATTTGTTTTTGCAAACACCATGTGTATGTGTATATTAAAATTTATAGGTTGCTCGAGTACAAATAGCCTTTGTACGGCCCTCTACGACTATGAAGCTCAGGGGGAGGACGAGCTTTCGTTACGAAAAGGCGAAATCGTCGTTATTTTATCAAAAGATGCGAAAATATCAGGGGACGAGGGCTGGTGGACCGGAAAAATTGGCGATAAAGTGACTACTGGAATATTTTTTTTCTATTTAAATCTTGAAATTTTTTATTCAGGTAGGAATCTTCCCAGCAAACTTTGTCATTGCAGAGGAAGAAATAAATAACGTAGATTCGATTCTGACTGATGTCAATTTAGTGAAAATCGATTTTAAGGAATTGAAGCTGGAAGAGGTGATTGGAGTTGGAGGTTTTTGTAAGGTATGCAAGTTGATTACATGTCAAATCCATAAAGGTGCTAAGATATTAAATAATATATTACGTATATTGAAGATAGAAAACCTATGTTTTGACAGGACCGCGTTACATTTTAGTTCAACTGAAAAAGCCCTACACTTGTTATTTTTCGACAAAGATAAATATATTATAAATATTTACATAGTGCATTTTTAACATTCCATTCTCTGGCAAACGTCAAGCATTAATTTCAAAAAATTACTTGTCAAAAATTTCACCACTCGTTATTTTGGTATTTTATTATTTTTTTATTTAAATAGGCATTTTTTATTTTATATTGTTTATATTGTGCATTATAATTAACAATATACAGTAACAAACTGAACTTAGCAGTATAGGTTTTGTGAAAAATGTCGTATATACCTCTGTTGGTAAATGAAATCTTCGACACAAGCGATGCTGTAAAGAATTATTTACGAACCGCAATATGTAATATATTATTGCGTTGTTTGGTATTATAGGAAATCAACTAAGCACTTTTCAATTAAAACATATTACAACTCAACATATTACAATATATTTGCGTTCTTTAGTTTTCGGAAGAGGTTTTTTATTTATATGTAAAAAAACGAAATAGGTCTATCGTGGTGAATGGCGAAATAGGGAAGTGGCGGTAAAGGCGGCCCGCCAGGATGCCGATGAGGACCTCCAAGTCACCATGGATAACGTGATCAAAGAAGCAAAACTATTTTGTCTCTTGAGACACGAGAACATTGTTTCGTTGGAGGGCGTATGTTTGCAACAGCCCAACTTGTGCCTTGTAAGAACTCTGCTTAAGAAGATGCAAAATCGTTTTAGTTATTTATTGTTTTAAGGTACTGGAATATTGCCGAGGTGGTTCTCTGAACAGGGTACTTGCTGGTAGAAAAATTCGACCAGATATTCTCGTTGATTGGGCGATCCAGATTGCACGTGGTATGGATTACTTGCATTGCCGGGCGCCAATTTCATTAATTCACCGAGATTTGAAGAGTTCAAATGGTAAATTTATTATCTTTTTTTTGCAAAGAGTTAAAAAAAAATGTGAACAAATTCGACTTGTTCTGTAGATCGGGAGCGAAGGATTTTCCTATTATTTTTTTTATTAAAAAAATAATTAACTTCTTAGGCGAGAAAATATTAAAAAGTAATTACCGTTAATGCACTACATTTCTAAGCAATTTAAAAAAGAGAACTTGGTTCTTATTGGAATAAATTGGAAAATATTAAAACTTTCCTTCATGGATGGTCCAAATCTAATTTAGTACATTACCGGATGCCGAAAATCGAAAGTAGTTCTAATAAATAATTCTAGTTGATAAAGCATCGGTTGGGTTTTCCCGCCATAGCACGGAAACGGTATTTCCTTTTTCGCCATCGCAGCGTTTACTTTGAACGAGGGCGGTGACCCTGCTCGAGCTACTGTAAAATTATTTTTTTATAAACGACAATAACATATTTTCGCTTTAATTCGACTTCCCTTTCATTTACCAGTTTCTATATCGATCAATATTTGTCAATTTAATGGTTCGACCCATGATAGATTTAATGTACAAGTAGAGAAATAAAATGAGGGAGAAAGGCGAGGGCGGCTCGTTTTATATTTGTTTTAATGTATTCTCCTCGAGTGGCAGACCGTTTAAGTTTGCCGATTCGGGCAATGCGCCATTTCCATTTTTATATCCAACATCCTTGCCCGAAATGGATGCCCAATGTCTAAAGGAAGTGAATTTATTATTATTTATTTACAACGAGTGTACGTCTTTCGTGCTGTGAATTGAATCAATTGAATACAAGTCACGTCTTTTCAACATACATAAATTTCTCTTTTTTTTTTAAGGAAAGCTGTGAGAAAAACTTCGATTCTCCGTAATATATGGGAACTACATAGACAGTCCCGAGCAAGAATGCATTCTACAGATATCTCGTAAAATATAAAATATAGAGAGATGGTTAAATTATAAAAATTTGTGTTATTCAGAGTTCTGTGAGGCGATGTTTTTAAACAAATTTATATGTTTAAAATATCTCCAAAGCTAATTGAGGAATAGCCTGATTTTTCTGATTTCCTTTTTTTTTTGTTTTCCGATTTTAATTGAGACAGAGAAGAGAAGAGATATGTTCAAATAAGTTTTACAATCTCATTGGTACTTTCTCTCCTCCTACAAATGACGTCATTAGTAGTAGTCATTAGATTTTCGATCTAAAGTTTCGCTTCTTGGAAATACCATCATTATCAACTTTCCTTTTTTTTAGATAGTCAAAACACTTTATTTTATGCTTAATAAATTTTACATTTTATTCTGAATTCAATAATATCTCATACAGTTATTTATTATTAGACACTTAAACCAAAAATCTCATACTACATTTTCCAATATAACATATTATTTTAATTCAATGCCATGGGGGGCTTTGAATTGAATAACGTTTGGAATTGGTGATTATTTTTAACGATAAACAACTGACAAATTAAATAAATTTATTTTAAAAATCCTTTATTTTCAGATATTCTCTTATTCTTCAAACATAAATAAAACTAATTAATAATTTCTTCCATAACACTATTTAAAATTTTGGCAGTTACCATTCTTACTGTGACTCGAATTTTAACCTTTAACTCATCATTATTTTGAAAAACAAATTGCATTTTTAAGAAATCCCTAAAAGAAAAAGTCCAACGGTATAATAATGTCGAGGATGGCATTATTAAATATGTTAAATTATTTTTAGAACTATGAGAAGAAGCCTCATCTCGTTGAAACCACATGTTATTAATTATCTACTGCTAAAGGAAGGTCGTCGTTGGGTGCAATGTTTCCTTAAAAATTGTCTATCTTTCTGAATTTAGTGTCCTTCACAAAATATTTAACCAATAATTGGGGTTCCCAAAATAGTACACCACACATTGGAATACTTATAAAATGTAGAATTTAATATAAAATAATTTTTTTTGGATATTTAAAAATACAAATTTGATGAAAGCTTAGAAAGAATAAAACTTCATATGGAAAATTTAATGACATCATCTTATAGAAAGAGAAAAAATGCCAATGAAAATGTCAAATTTATTTTAATATAGTATGTCTTTAAATTGAATCAGAAAACAACAAACAAAGAAATCGGAAAAAATTCTTTTTTTTCTCAAATAGCTTCAGAAATTTTTGGAATTTTTAAAATTTGAAAATGAAAAAATGTATGAATTAGCATAATTTAGAAAGAACAATTTTTCTCTAATTTAATCATCTCTATTATGATGCACGAGATTCCTGCAGATTCCATTCTAATCCGGAAAAATTAGTATAAAGCAAATCCTTATAATTTCGAAACAAGTACATTTTTTTTAAATGTATTTGTTTACGACGTAGAAATTACCTTTCTTCTTTCGACTTTTTACACTCCAAAACCCTTCATTCAAATTTCTTAAATTAGAAGGAGGATTGAATGGCACCTCATTTTACAGGAATATCCATTAACCATGCTTTAATACCTTAGTTTTTATATTTGAATACTACATTACCAAATTAGGCGACTATGAGTACTATAATTAGTCAAAATGTTGCCAAAATTTCAATTTTCTACAAATTCAAAGTACAAAAATACATTATTTTAATTAAAGCGAGGTCCTAGGGTCATATAATTTATTTCGAAAATCATAATTTATAGGTACCAGACATCTCCAAACGATCACAGATCTTTCACCGTTTTTTACAATTTTTCGAGTGTCCTTTGATATCAATTTGCTGTTTTATGATTATCGTACGTATTAAATACTATCAGATGAAATGAAATGAAATTCGAAACTTATTAAAATATATGCTTGTTCCCATTAGTTCATAGCCTATTTTCTTTTGGTGTTTGACAAATGTTAGTCGGCGGTTTTTTATGTTTCTCTTGAAAAGTAGAGGTTTTTATGTAGGTCAATTGAGATTCCACTAATTGTCTTATTGATCTGGAACTGATTGGTATCATTCTAGGTCTCTCAATCTTGTGGTTTATTTGATTAGATGACAAAAAAGTATTAACGGGAATGTTCACTGTAAGTGAAGTTCACTATATCCGAAATTGACTGTATTCATTATTGTTTTCACAAGTCTTCTCATAAATTTTGTAGATCGGTACTACATTTTTGGCAACGATATCTCCACGTTGGTATCTTTTAGTAATTATGCATATCACAGATTATTCAAAATGAAACTATTTTGCAAGGCCTGCTTTACATTTTACCAGATTCCTAAAAAATAGATAAGACTCTCAAGTTTAAGTCATCAGACAAATTGTTAATCACCCTGTATACATTTTGTGACCACAATCTGGCTTTTTGTAGTTCCCAATTCTTAAAATACGTCATTTTCAGTGTTGTTAAGCGAACCAATTGAAAACGACGATCTGAATCACAAAACGTTAAAAATAACTGATTTTGGGCTTGCTAGAGAAGTATACCAGACTACCCGAATGTCTCAAGCAGGTAATATAAGTACATTAAATAATCACAACATCTTGAGTCATTATTTTTATTTTTGAATACAGGAACTTATGCCTGGATGGCACCAGAAGTAATCAGAGATTCGACGTTTTCGAAAGCGAGCGACATTTGGAGTTATGCTGTCTTACTATGGGAACTGCTCACTGGTGAGATACCTTATAAGGGAATCGATACTTTAGCGGTGGCCTACGGAGTTGCCTGTAACAAACTGACATTGCCGATTCCCACTACTTGTCCACAACCATGGAAAGAACTGATGCAAAGTAAGATTTCTGTTTTGGATCAAAAGTATCCGTGTCTCTTATTCTTAATTTAAGAGGAGTATGTGAACATCATTGTGAGATTTATAAATTTAAATATGTGTACCTTTATTGCCCTGTATACAGGGTATTTCAAGAGTTACGATTTCACTTTATTTTCTTCATAGGATTATTCGTAATCTAAATCAATAAATCTGATCTTTGTGAAGTAGCATAGCCTTTTGACAGATCAATCGGTTTTGGTAGGATTTGTAATGGCTTGCTGAGTTAAACAAATAATGGTCTCATAAACGGCTATAATTTAGTTTTATTGTTCTGTTTTCAACAGTCTTTATTTGGTTTGTCTAACTTAGTGGTGCATTTGGTTTTCTGATTTTTATCTTCATAGAATGTTGGGATTCGAATCCTCACTATCGACCTTCGTTCGAACAAATTCTAGAGGATCTGGATAAGATTGTGCACTCATCGTTTACGCAAACACCTCACGAGTCCTTCCACATCATGCAAGAAGACTGGCGTTTGGAGATCGAAGAAGTCCTTTTGGAATTGCGCAGAAAAGAGAAGGTACAAAAAAATTTATTCATAGCAATAAATTCCGAAATATTGATCAATCGATGTTAATGTTTTTTCCATTAAAATTAACCGTCATTATTTCTTTTTCTTTCAAAGGCTTGCAAGTCATACGAAGAGGTAAAGTTTGTTTGATGTAATTTTTCGACGTGCTTTATGTTTTTTTACGTAATTTTTGGCGTGGAAATTAATTTTTAGCACTCTCTTTGACAGAAACTATAATAGAAATTTAAAGATTTAGAAAAAAACATGTTGTCAATACCATTATACACGGTGTCCCATTAAAATGTTTATGTATTAGTGAGACACATTGTATACTTGGAATAAGCCCAATGGTAAAAAAACGTATAGGACACATGCATAAAAGATAAAATGTGACCTTCAAATAATTTTGATTAACATCTGATGGTAGTTATAGATCATAATAGACACTCTTTTATTATAAAATTCACAAAATTATATGCATGGCATGTTTTGCGATGTAATTCCTTTGCATAGACAGAGATATTAATTTGTTTTTGCTTCCCTATTTTGCAATTTGTAGGAATTGCGTAGCAGAGAAGAGGACCTAAACCGAGCCCAAATACAGCAACGGCTTCACGAAGAACAATTGAAGCAAAAGGAACAAGAGTTACGGGCACGCGAAATGCATATATTGGAACGTGAGCTTAACTTTTTCATCATTCAACAACAAACTCCGACACCGAAAAAACGAAAAGGTAATCACTGTTTTTTATTTTGCTTTTCAGACAAAAATAATATTCTTTCCTTTACAGGAAAATTCAAGCACTCCCGTCTAAAACTGAAAAGAGAGCCCGGTTCTATTATAAGCTCACCATCGGATTTCCGACATACTTTAACTGTGAAACATACCTTGGACTCTAACGCCAGTTTCGCAGGTTTAATTGGCCCCAACAGTCCCCCGGGATCTCCAGCAATTCCACGATTAAGGGCCATAGCACGTGAGTATATTTATGGAACACTTTTTTTCCTATATCGCATAGTTTGTTGTTTTCACACTTTTGGCATGTATATATTTTGATTTGCATGACTTTTATTTCGAATTTATTCGTGTGTGCGTGTGTTTTTTGTTATTTTATATCCAAACTTTTTGTTTTTTTATTTGGTTATTTTTAAAAGCAAAACTTGATAAACAGTCCTTAAATATCGAGCCCAAATATTGTTAAAAATAGATTCTTTATCTACCTGTTTTATGTGGGAGGTAATTTTACCCGTTTCTCAATAAAAATAAAAAGAAACGAAGCTAGCCAATAAAAAGTTTTCCATTGTACTCCACTGCGGCTGGGAGTTCTACCGTTGTATCTACGAATCTTCACTTTAGTTTTGTATAATAATAAAAAATACAGGGAGTTAATCGGGACTGTAAGATTATGGTCCATCGATTTGGCATCTAATTTTTAAAGAAAATCCCGAATAATTAGTAAATAGAGTTGTTGCTTTGTCCTAGTGCATCAGGGTTCCGCTTAAGGCATCGTTAGGTCGAAATTCTTGAACTTTCTAAAAGATAATGGGCAAATATTTAGAATTAAATTATTAGCTTTTCAATAACCAGTAAATTTTTAAAATATAGTATATTGTACCAATATGACCACTTGCAGAACCATTTTATTTCCCATGCAGGATTTATTAGACTTTGCTTGAGAATATGCGAATGTTCAGTTTAGAAATTCAACATTTTCATTGAGAACCGCAGTGGAAAGTCAAAATTTATCATTTTAGATAACAATTTTTTAAAGTTCCTACGCACACGCGCACTCTATTATAATTAAAAAATTGAATATTTCATGCCAAGAGATTTAAAGGGTGTAATCTAATAAGTAGACAATTAAAATATTTTAAAAGAAGTTTTTTCAAGTTGTTTTAAGAAAAAATCCTATATACTTCATGTCGTTGAAAATGTTTTTACTCGAAGGTACAGGATGTTAAAAGATATAAATATTGTGATTTTTTCATCGTACTTTTGGTGTTTAATAAGGTTTTTCGAAATTTTGTATATTCGCTTAAATTTTAAGGTTTAGTAGGGTTCAACAATAATCAAGATTTGCATAAAAACAGTATAATAAGATCCCATACGTTTACGATTAGAAAAAAAAAAAACAGTAAAAACGCGTTGGTTTTAACTTCTCTTCCTTGATGAAAGCCAAATGCAACACATTTTTGTTATTCTTATTCTAATTGTAAATGTATTGGATCTTATTATACTGTTTTTATGCAAATCTTGATTATCTTTATACTCTACTATATTTATAACTAAGCATTATTAAAAGTTTACATTTTATGCAGGGTGTCGTTTTCTGATCCATATCGTTGTAATCCATGGTTCATTTGACCTACTTGATTTTTTTACATGAAGATAATGAGGGCATTCATCCCACACAACAGTTGAGTAAAATGCCACTTTTATTGATCAAAAACAGTTACATGATCATTTTGAGCCAATCAGCATGGCATTTTACTCAAATGTTGTGTGGGATGAATGCACCCAATGACTTTCGTTTTCTAAAATTTGGTTCGCACTATTCTTCTAAAATATTTGGTATATTTTATTTTTGTCATATCTGATACCATTATCAAATTATTCAACAAAAATATTCACTTGTATACAGGTTGAGTCATAATTAGGGGTATAAACTTCAGTGGTGGCTTCTTTAATTGAAAATTGAGATCATAGTCTGGAAAATGTTCATTACAAAAACACATGATGTTAAATATTTATTTAAAAAATTAAATTTAATAATTACTCCAAAAATAGTTCAGATATTTAGATGAAATTTTGCACTTTTCGAGTTAACTATGACGGGTTTTTTTATGTATTACCATCAATTTTAGTTTTTCAAGGCAAGAATTTTGGAGATTTCAATCGGTAAAATGAACATATATCGTTTCTATTTTTTTACTCGTAAATGTCGCCTCTGATAAAAAATGACAAGACTACATTTTTTTGGTAAATTGAATGGGAATATCAAAAATGATTTTATTTTCAGAAAAATCATCTGGAAACCATGTATGTATGTACGCCGTTAGGGAAACTAAAATAATTGGTAGTACATAAAAAAATTCATTATAATTAACTGGCGAAAAGTGCAAAACTTCATTTGAATATCATAAATGTTTTGGGAGATATTAATAAAATTATTTTTTTTAAATAAATATTTAGTACCCTGTATTTTCGCAATGAACCATTTCCAGACTATAGCTTCAATAACAAACTAATAATATTTTCGATTAAAAAACCATTGCTTTGAACCCTTAATTATGACTCATACTGTACACATAAAATTCAACAATGGAAGTGTCCAGGGTAAGAATAAAATCACTATAATTTTTTTTCATCAAACACCAAGATAGATATAGTAGATTAGATTAGATGTAGTACATCGATAATAAACTAAAGAAAAATAATATAACTCACCTGCTACAGAATGATGCTAGATATTAAATGAAACGTTCTACAAAAATATTATAAAAATTGTTGAAAATGTCCTCTTTTCCCTAGGCACGTATCCCATCTACACTCCTACACTCGTGAACCCTTTGAAAAATTCCTGGAATATTTTTAATTAATTGCTATGAATTTACTATTCAATTTCTGAGTTTCTGTTCATTTTAAATGGGAGTTTAGCAAACTAAAATCTTTAGATGTTTTCAAAGGAAATAATTTACGCTTTTAAGATCTAACAACTTTGGTGGCTATAGTTGAAGTTCATCGATTATTGAAAGTTTGAAAATTTTCGAACTTGAATGCTCAATTGTATCGCTGTACCATCATGCATAAACCACATTTCCCTTCCAAGGAAAACTAGTACATTTTCAAGTAAAATGGAAAAATTTTCAATTTTATTTTTAAACTTTCACTGTTGAGTCTTACAGAAAGAAAGAATGGACCTATCAAATAACCGTTAATGATTACAGCTAATTGTAGATTAATATGGTTTCTGAAAACAGGATTCTCCAATTGCATATTCATTTTCTTCTGCCATGAAATGATTGTTATGGAAATTACGAATAGCGACCGCGTGAAAAATTGGTTTGTCAAATAAACCGAATTTTATTTGCAAACAGAGAATTATTCGAATAACTCTTTGACGAAACCACTGACAAAAATTAATACGTAAAGGGAACTTGCCACGCAGAAGTACCTACTTGTACTCTCTCTGAATGTCATAAGGTTATAACAAATTACACTGGTCAACAGTCATTTTGTTAAATGGATAATTGTTACTGTTTCTTGTGTATTTTGTTATCCTGAATCCAAATATGACTATAAAAATTACCTATCAGGCTCAATTTTTCTGTAATTTTACTTACAGTGTGACCCATTTGAAACCATTCCACCTCTGTAAAATCTTTATTTACAGTCCTATTTTGATACTTTTTTTTTAAATTGTAGAGCATCAAAAACCCTATTTAAGGATATAATTTTGTCGCCGTCGCTTAAAAACCAAGACCTACTTTATCGCTTTAAAAAAAATCAGTTGGTCTTGGTTTTTAAGGCGATACATCACTGAAATCACTAACTTTTTTATTATTTCCACTAGGCTTTTGAAACATTTTTTTCTGTTTTTGTAATCATAAAAAAGCCCAAATCAAAAAAAAAAAATTTCATCATTATATATATATATATATATACAGGGTTGTCCACTAAGCGCCCGTCGGTCAATAGCTGCTAAAC
>JABRWK010000254.1:64235-75096 GCA_013372445.1 Hypothenemus hampei | reverse complement strand
ATTCTACCCATATTGTCGAATAAATTACGAAAATAATAGCCAAAAATAATCCTAAGAGCGTAAAAGAACGAACTCAAACTATTCAGAACATTGTTATCATCAACTGTCTTTTATCTGATCATCACCTTATCAAATTCACTTTTTCACTTGATATACGTGTTGCCCACATTCCAAAGAATAAAAAACAGTAAAATAAAAATAACGAAAATCCGAAGATTTTGGGTCGATTTCAGTGATGTATCGCCTTAAGCGACTGCGACAAAATTATATCCTTAATTAGATCCTTAAATAGAGTTTTTGATGCTCTACAATTAAAAAAAAAGTATCAAAATCGGACTGTAAATAAAGATTTTACAGAGGTGGAATGGTTTCAAATGGGTCACGCTGTAAGTAAAATTACAGAAAAATTGAGCCTGATGGGTAATTTTTATAGTCATATTCGGATTCAGGGTGCTAAAATACAAACGAAACAGGTTTTCTAATTCATTTAACAGACAAAAAGTTAAATTTTGTCGATAAGTGTTATCAATAGCAATTTTCCATATGAGAAATCAAGAAATGTTTAAGATGTGTAGCCTACTTTCCTGGTACTTATTTTCGGATGTTCCTCTATTTCATTAAGAACTGCTTTCTTAAAGGTTCCGACCTCACTTGATGTGATTGTTTTGCAGATGTTCATGCAATAGAATTTGGATGTCATTCTTGATATTCACATGCATTTTTATTAGCAAACCCATACGTATAATTTATCTCGGATAATTCTAAATCGAGTGAATTTTGATATGTTGTTTTTTTTAAGACAGTTCATAGAACAATTTTCATCGAATTTTATGCAATTTCAATGGTTCAATTACTGTGAGTAAATATTTCTTTACTTTAAATTGTTATTTTTTTCAATCTACTTCTACTATGTTAAAATTAGCCTCATTTGTGTTTTACATTGGCGGATAGTTTGCTAATTCGAAAACCCATTTATAAAAACTTTTCTTTTTAAAATTACTTGAAAAAACTCTTTAAAATATTGTGACATTTATTAAATTACACCCCCCCCTATATTTGGGGACGGATGTTCAAGATAGAAAGAGTGAGAGAGAAACATTGTTTTTTTCTTTATTAAACTTTACAGTCCCAGCTGACGGTGTGAAAGGTAAGACGTGGGGTCCCAGTACGTGCCATCAAAAGGAAAGAGGTCAAATCATGTTGCCCGCGACGAAAAGTAGCGCGACAATCTGGTCGAAGAGCGCGCCAAATCTGGACAAAACGAGACAGGCGTCGCCAGGAGGCGGCGGTACTCAAACAGTGGCACCCGCACATCCGTCCTCCACGCTAGCTGAAATAGGTAACGTTAGTCCGACATTGAGCACAAAATCCAGTTTTTCCAGCGGCCTGAAACTGTTTAAAAAGTTCACGGCTAGTCTGAGTAATCTGGAACGGAAACGATCTGATTCTGCAACGGTAGTGCCGCGTTCGAACAATTCAAGCATTGTCAACGTCAATGCCATTCAAATGTTGGATGATGAAGACGTTGTCAACAATGACAATTTGTATCAGAATAACAGACGAAGTCGCTCAATAGGAAATATTCTTGAAAGTAACCATTACGATACAGTTTTTTCTCGTACCGAGAATTTTTTCATAGTCAGAGGACCATTGGGTGGATCAACGACCAATTTGAAACAGCCATGATCCTCTCAGTACTACTGAACAGTAGGCTTACGACAGGTTTTTCCCATATTTTACCATCACATGTATAATAAATATTGCATATTTGAATATGGTAAAACCAAAGCTAAACATTGTCCACTCTCTCAAATAGAGAACTTTCCAATTGTAAATATTATAAGTAAAACTGATGGTAGAAAATATCATTTTATACGAAAAAGGTCTCATGAACATAGGTTTAAAACCGCTTAATATGAAAGATACATGGTGTCAAAGTGTTAATTTAATAACTACTCTAATAATTCCTGCTGCATTTTTGTTACTTGGAATAGGAAATAGCTAACCATATTGTTATTATTTAACTAAACTAATCTGTCAATTGAGTGATGCTTTGATTGAGCTATCCAGTAAAAATGCCATATTATTTCACTAATGAAGAGAATGCTGACATATTTTTTGTTTGTGGATATTATAACAGATAGTTAGAGAATCCTTTAAATTTAAGAACAAAACTCTGTTTCTAATTATCGGTACCCAGAGCAATATTCTAGAGATGGTGTTAAACACAAGCTTTCATAATAAATGTATTGGATACGGCCTCTCCATTCACCTAAAATAAAGTTAAAGATTACGTGTTTGGAGTTATATGTATAATTTGAAGTTTTACTACTCTACGAAACATATTAATCCCGTCGATTATTCGCAAATGCAAATTGTGCATAGAACAAAATGGTGATCAATTTAAAGAACTTTTATAGTTATGTTCATTACGAATAAATTGTTACGTTATTTCGTTTATAAATTATAATTTCAAATTTTAATACCTGTATCTTTCTTATTAATTCATATGGGTTTTTTTGGTTAAAATGGCATTTTTTAACAATACTTTGGGACAAAATAGAACATCATGTATATAAATATAATCCATTTTTAGAATGTCTAAAGGTCTGTTGCGTCATCAATTACAAAGGGCTGATATAATCAATCCAAGGTCTCGTGCCGTGTTTTTTTTGCCTTGTGGTTCTGATGATCTAAAAACATATCAGTTACAATATTTTTTATTTTGTTAACAATAATTTTTTAACTCAAGAGTCTGTGCAGATGGAAAAAACGCGTCGAGGATGTATGGCATTCGAATTTCCGTGGAATCTGAAATTCGATGTTCGGATTTAAATCTAGAAAGTTATCGATCCTTACCAGAACATACCTACAAACTTCTATTAAAATCGTGTCAATACACGTGGTTTTTCGCCAACACTCGTCTTATTTTCGTTTCGCCTTTCAGCTTTGATGTTTCATTTAATTTATTTTCAAATTATTAAAATAATGATATTCTAAAAATTAAAAACTATGATAAGAAAGTGTTGATTGCCCACGGTTTTTTGCTAAATTTAGAACGATTCCAACATTGTTATTAATGCATAATCCTAAAAAGCAAACCTAAATAAATGAAAAATTTATCAATTTTGTAAATGAACGTCAGATGCTGAGAAACAAAGCAAGATGAAAATTTAATCCACACCGTCATTGTTTTATGCATAGCATGACAGAATATGGAGTAGCGCAAAAGATGTATATGTTAATGATTAACGGAATCACCTTGTTTATGTGTAACAAGCACTGTTATAGAAAAATAGTAGGTTTGAGATAGATTTCTCTACTGATGACGTAACGAACAACATTAAAAAAACATTATAAATGGATATTTCTTAAGTCTCCACTTTAAATGTTTAGTATACAGGGTGTGATTGATGTTACAAAAGGTGTAATGGACTAAACATTTTTTAATTTTATTTTGATATTCTGTAATTAGGCCCTACTTGTTATGAAACGAATTTGAGGTATACGTCGAATTTTTCAAAAACAAGTAGGTTTTGATTATGAAGCAAAAAATATTTTCTTTTCAGGTGAGATACCTTTTGTGTTCAGAATTCGGTAAAATATTGTTAAGAAAAGTTGCCCAGAATGAAAAACTATAATCCTATATTAAAATTCACACAGATTTGAAAAATGACTTTTTAACCCTAGAGTACTAATATAATTTGTATTTAACATATATTGTAATATGAATACTTCGTAAAATTTACGAGTATTAGTATTCTAGGGTTAATCAAAGTAGGCGAATCTGTAGGAAATTTGATATAGGATTTTAGTTCTTCATTCTGAGGAACTTTTCTTAGTAACATTTTAACGAATTATGAACATAAAAGGTATCTCACCTAAAAAGAAAATAGTTTTTGCTTCGCACTCAAGGTCTAATTGTTTTTGAAAAATTTTAAATTGAATTCAAATTTGTTTCATAACAAGTAGTGCTTAATTCCAGAAACTCAAAATAAAATTCAAAAGTTTTTAATCCATTACATCTCTTGTAACATCAATCGGGGAACACCTTGTACACGTAGGTGTACTAAAAAACAACTGAGTTTTATGTGAAAAATTGACCAGTGATTTCTCTGGATGAAGGCATTAATTATTTCTTCAATTCTGCATTGAAAACAATACAGATTAAAAATTCAGGATGTTACAAGGCCTCGTAAAACTTTTATGGAGCACTTGACCTAAAAATACTGCCGAATATAAAAGAAATGGCAAATATTATAAAATATTTTCTTATTTGTTGAGAATATATACTTGTAAATGGTATAATGGTTTAAAATATGGGGAAAGTCAAAAGTTAGTTCTTATGTTCTTATGTGGTACAGTGTTATTTACTTGTCTGTTTGCCTTACTTTGGTTTTACGGCAAGTATGTAGAGTGAGTTTTTCTTCCTGAAATGTATCATGTAAATCAGCGTTCTTGTATAAGTAAAATTGAAAAAAGTACCATGATCCACCCTGTATACCTTATAATAATAGCAGTAATATTGGAACTGTGATTGAAATGATGAAGATCGTTTCCAATAATTTGTGCTAAGACATACGAAATTTCCTTTTAAATGTATTTATTATTGAAGACAACAATTAAACCATCATTTTGGGCTAGTGAAAATACTTAATTTTAATTATTTTATATTAATTTTATGCTAATTATTGTTAAGGTGTAAAGAGCTTTTTCATAAATAATCCAATTTTTTCGAAAATTTTTTACATTCCAATGTTTTTCTTTTTTTTTAATTACAAAGGCTGCTCCCAGGAGGAGAGTCTTCCGAAGTTAATATGTAAGTGTTTCACGCCCCCCTACTGTCTTCTTTTTTGTTTTATTATTATTTTTTTTAAATAATTTTCAGCACCAGCATGAATTAGTTTTTTTTATGTTTTTTTAGCTTTATTTAAGTAGTCTCTTTTCATATTATTTTTTTTTTAAAGTACGTAGCTGTGTTTAGCTTTTAGGCAATTTATCGTAACATTATTTTTTTAATTTAATTTTATTATTAGACAAGCTTAAGGTAATTTTTTTAAAGACGTTCGACCTTTAATATACAACATTATATGGCTCAAGTTTAGACGATCAAGCGTCTTTGAAAGAAAAAAAGCAACTTCTTGGGTGTTGGTTGAGAGTTGTAACATTGTTGTAAAAAAAATAATATTAATATTAATTAATAAAAGCATAAGGAGCCGTAATATTGCTGTTTAATTTTTATTACTAAGCATGAGGTCCTTTACTAAGTGACATATTATAAATTTTCTGACTTCCAATAGGGTGTTGGGTTGATTAAAACTTAACTGATCTCTCTATACGAGCTAACTCTAACTCTTACTACTTACTTTCTATCTCTACTGACATCATTTAACTGCGTTCGATCGCAACCTCTGACATTATTCCGATAAAGATATAGAGTTGCAAACAGAGAGCTTGCAAATTAGAAGTGGTTGTGCGTAGTTTTCGAAATGAACGATTGTCAATACAGCCCAACAAAAAGAGATCTGTTTGATTTTTTATATAGATTACGTGCCGTCGGACGATTGGGGACCTGAACACCCGATTGCGGGCACCGTGAGGCATAACATACCCATGCCAACGCTGTATAACGCTGAAGGTCAGTTTCTATTCGACTCATCTATTCAATTTAAGAAAAAACCGTGTTTTTTTCAATGTAGGTCAAAGACTGAAACCAAAGCTAAGCATTGTAGAGTTAGTGCTGTATAACATAGCTGCCATGTTAGCTGGAGTTGCTTCCGGTTATGATGTAAGACTGTCCAATATATCGCCTTTACATCCGAGATTACAACCAAATAGGTAAATAAAAAATATATTAGTTTATTATTTATTTTTAAGTTTTTATTGAAAATTTTGCAACGATTACAAAAGCAGTCATTACAAAAGTGAAACTCATACGCAAGTTAATATTACAGGTATTTTCGAATTTGTGGTATTTTTTAGTAATCGCACCATTGATGATGCGCATTCACAAATGTTGATTTCTGGGAGGGCGATATTGTGCAAAATATTCCATTGTTTGTATTTTTTAATTCATCNGGTTTCGAAGCTTAAAAATAAGCATATTTTCCCTATTTTTTTTTTGATATAATAAAAAAATTATTCTGTTTAAACTTTTAAACAACTAGAAGAGCAAAATTTGAAGAATATGTCATAAAATTTTCTTTTTATAATTCTGAGAAATAACGCCATTAAGTCCTGGTTTCCGAAGATTTTTTGCAAAAAGGTATCCTTGCGGTGGACATAATAACTCATTATAGCTTTATCTGAAATCAAAAAATAAAATATTTTCAGTTAGTAGGTGAATATGGCTTGTGCTTGAACGAAGGAATTTTTTTTTTTTGATCACAACTTATTTTACAGGGCAATACGTGGTGTAAATATTACCAAAAATAGTATTTGTTTGCATACAACTCTGCCAAAAATTCAAATTCCAATTTTTTTTTAAATCCTTCTACTATAGAGAAGTTTTGGGATATTATTTCTAATGTTAAAATAAAGGTGTATATGTCGCAGGCAAATTACTTTTGCCCAGGTAAATAGTCTCAGTAAAAATTTTGAATTATTTTCCTAAGCAAATGGCTTTTACCTAACAACAAATTGGCCTAATACTGTTAATTATTTTTACGATGTTAATAATGTTGCAAAAAAATAGAAAATAAGATGAATTCTGGTAAGATTTGGTTTCGTAAAAAATGTGGAAAACACTATTTATTTTACCAAACCAAATCTTACCCTAACACATACTTTTTTTCTGTTTTAACATTGTTAATATTATCTATGTGAAGTGAAAATAAGCATAAGCTTTTTGCAAAGTTTCATCAAAATCGAAAAGTAAGCGTTTTAACAAATTTATCATAATTGTAAACAAACAAGTATAATAGAAAAATTATATTAAAGTTACAATTTGCCTAAAAGAGGGTTAGGCAAATGGCATTCGCCTAGTGGAATGCTATTTGCCTAGGCAAATAATTTAAAATCACAATTTCAATCATTTGCCTAGTCAAAAGCTATTTGACTAGGCTAGGCAAAAGCTATTTTACGAAAATAACGATTTCTCTGCGACATATACAAAAGTTCAGCTTGATAACAATTTTTCCACAGATGCCACCATTTTTACTCTACATATAATGACTGCACTAAATACGAGTATATTAAGTTGAATTAATTTACATCTAATATTTTGTTGGGAGTTCTTGATTTCTAGTCACTTGTTTTAATTAATTCTTCATTGTAAACGTAAAAAAATTTTTAGGGCTTACTCGAGTTTTGTTACTTTTTTTTATCTCCTTTTTGTAATTACTTCAGATGTTCTAAACTGTAGTATAGCTTCTATTAAGCATAGTTATCCTATTTAACGAGAAGATTTGTCTTTAATAATAACCATCAATTACTAATTTCCTTACTGCAACGCTAGTTTGTTATCTTTGACATCTCATATTTTAATACTTATTCAAAACCAATAGAAACTCAAATAAATTGACTCCAATAAAGTATCAGTACTTGGTTCCAACAAAGCATTTTACAATTGATATGTTATAAATGTATGTATGAATTTCATTTTTAACCCAAATATTTATTTTTATCAAAATAATATTGACAGATCCATTCTAAAAAATTTTATTTTGCCTGTCTGTGTTAAATAGAGCAAATATTTCAAATATAAGTATGTATGTTTTTAGTCGGACTGAAATAGTATCAGATATGCCCGCTTGGCGACCAGTCGAATCGCAGGACTATGAATATTCTACCGTTTCCGGTTACAATCATAACACCTATCACGGACCTACAAAACACTATCGGCCAATGCTAACGGGCTCCCAACTTTTGACATTAAAAAACGACGAAAAACGGCCACTGCGATTCACAGATTCGCCTCAACATCATCATACAGCACCGAATCCTTCGCCTAGAAGAAAATCGAGTTCAACAAGCAATGATGGTTCAGATGCCGCCTATGGTGGCTTTGAACGTTCCACTACCATTTACATTCCAGGAGACTACCATGGATGCCAACAGCCAAATGACACTGCGGCAGGTGTTTGTACCGGCTGCAAGAGCGCCTCTGGTTATACTAATCATCAGTGGGATCAAAATTGTTATGGATATAGTTCAGAAAATAGTGCTGGCACTACAACGAGTACTACATTGTATGGTTACGGAACGGATTATGCTTATGATAACCCAAGCAGTATAAGCAGTCACAGTGGTTCTAGAACACCGCAAAGACTACCAACTCACAGAAGAACACCTTCAAATAACAGTTTGACCACCACTAGTGGTTCTAACGTAAATCCAAGTTTTCGACTCGAAGAAGAATACATTCCCACGAATTATTTTCCCAGAAGACCCCATTTGGAATATGAATCAAGCTCGTGCCATCATTATCAAAGAACGAATTCTCAAGATTCGAGTAACTTTGAAAGGCTCAGTACATTGGAAACTGTATGTGTGAAAAAAATGATAAACAAATATTATTTTTAAAAAATTATATTTTACATTTTTTAGACTGGTTACACGAAATTGAGGTCTAGTCTTAAAAAGAACAATTATACAGTTTCAAATAGTGGAGCACATTCTGGAGGGAACACCCCTACAAATCCAACTCCTCCTGATAGTTTAACCAGTGACGATAGTTCGTACATTTCGGCAAAAGAAAGCAATAATGGCTCAGTCAGCAGGTAAATGTATTGCCCAATAAAGAAAATACAGTGTATATGAAATAGGAGGACAAATTTCAAGGACTGATTCTATGTTTGAAAACATGAAAAAAACTTCGTATAAACATAAGTATGCAAAAACCTCGTAAGCGAATTCATTGAATGCATTCCTGAAAAATGGTGTTTATTTAATGTTTCAGAAATCCTTCGAGATACAGTATTGCGACTTCGTGTACAATTTATTACTAATAAAATTTATTATTTTACAGTATTGGTCAAAACTAAATTCAATCATAGGTGTGTGAAACTGATAGGGGGCTACATTTAATTCACGTAATTTTGTATTGTTAAACTTTTTCGACAGTTTGACACCGCAATATGATTTTTTATCTAAAATTACATCAAAAGAATACTCTTTATAAACTGCTGTAGGACCAACCGTTTAATAAGAGATGTGCCACTTTAGGGAAAGCACTGCGCGATGAGGTGCTGAAATTGGGTAGTGATCATTTTTAAAACAATTTTAACTATTGAACGCATTAGTTTACTAATAAGCTGCAAATGACATGATTTTTCAAATTAAATAAAACACGTATTTGGCACTGAGGGTTGCGTTTCAGTTAAACACACCCATTCTCTTTTTTACGCGGATTGGTTGTAGCTTGTTGTAAGGTACAATTAATTAATTGTGTCAGAATTCGTACAAAATTAGGGTAGGTATTTAAAAAACATTAATTATTTCCGTGAAAACCTCGTGGAAATGCATTATTATTAAGGATTTATACGAAAGTGGTCATTAAGTGAAACGGCGTTACCAAGCAACTCTTCTTAATCGGCGTGCCCCAAATTATAAAATATTTTCTAGGACTCATCGTCGAAAGACCGGAAATTTTAAGTCATAAATTGTTAGGGCACTTTCGCTAGAGAAAAGAGTAATAAATTTTGTGACTGATAATCCTGAAAGTAGTAAAAGAAAAATAAGATCTATTGAACATGTTGCACACAACTATTAGGAATATTTTGCATGAACAACGATTGCACTTCTATTATTATAGGTATATCCAAAAGGTACTAGGTTTAAAACTAGCCGATTTATCACGACGTGAAACATATTGTAGATGATATTAGAAAAATATTGAGAATCCTCTCTTCGTATCTAATGTTTTGTTTTCAGTGAGGCTGGATTTATAAGAGAAAATATTTGTAACTCCCATAATAACCACGTATGCAAAGCAAATTTTCATGTTATTGTTGAAAAGAAACATCGAGATAGTTAACACTAGTTCACAACATTTTTTTTTGTGTTGCCTTAGAATTTTCTACTGTTTCCGATTAAGTTTGGTATGCTAATTTCAAAAGAGATAAGATTTTTTTGTAGCAGCTCTAATTTGTGAGATACAAGTAACTGATTTTGTACAACGTATCTCACTTAAGATGTATAAGTCTTGTAGTTTTTTTACCTTTAGAGGTAAAAAAATAATTTTTGCTCCAATTATAGAGTTCCATAAAGTGCATGTTTTAAGGTCTTCAACATAGGCAAAATGTCAGTGCACCGCCTACTACAACTGTTGAACAAAACTCAATTTCTAATATTTGCAAACGATAACCAACTCTTTGCGTTAGAAATATCGAAAAAAGTTATTTGGAAAAATTGTTCAGAACATTATTTTAACTTTATGTATCGATTTTCAGCGAAAAAATCGCATTTTTACTTTTAAATATTTTGAGTTTTTCCGTGCCTTAGTTCCAATATTTTTTTCAAAATGCGATTTTCTCGCTGAAAATCGGTACATAAAGTTAAAATAATGTTTTGAACAACTTTTCCAAGTAACTTTTTTCGATATATACAGGGTGGCCCATTAGTGCGAAAAAGTCCAATATATCGGTAAAAATACGATTTAGAAGCAAAAGTTTCATATAAAAATTTTTCGCCTTTGAAAGGTGCGTATTTTAAAATTATTTTCAAATGTACAGGGTTCGCCATAAAAGTGTGGCGGTAAAAAATTAGGTTTTTTAAATGGGACTCCCCATTTTTAATTGCATTTTTTGGATTCCTCGTTAAATTTTAAGACTAGTTTATATATAGCGTTTCATGTCTAAAATGTACTGTTTCCGAGTTATTCTGGAAAATTCGAAAATTTTGTCAGCTGCAGACTCCTACG